>JAFIRS010003504.1:0-130342 GCA_018342105.1 Gonioctena quinquepunctata
ATGAATTGAAACATTATTCACTGACATATCGATTGACTGACAACTTCATCATACATATCTGAAATTCAGTAGGAGCGAGATGCGGAGGGGTTCAACAAAACTCCATCCAAAGTTGGGTTTCCATCAATAGACCAATCAATAGAGATTTGATTGATTCTGTGACAAAAATAGGAAACTGACTATGACTATCACTATCATACCAAAGACGATCCATAGTGATATCCTGTTAAATTTCCTACTCTTGAAGACTCCATATCGAAACAGTAAATTTACAAATATTCGAAATGTTGGATTACGATTAAAATATTTCAGTTTATAAATCAACAGCTGCACTTTGTATGCGATCTTGGTGAATTGATAATATGTCTATGAAATGATCATCATCAAAATATGCAATTAGTAAAAAAAGAACAGGAATATCAACTAAGAAAAGTACTTTCGGATCAGCTGAATCACAATTTTCGAATTCTCAATTTTCAATTGACGATATCTCCGCTATTCAGCAACTTTCATTCAAGTGATTTGTGGTTGTATTACTCATTTTGACGAGTTCTAGATCCTGTTTCAAAACATGCCTCACCTTTTGAAATATAGAGTATTTACCTATATGTAGCAATTATCATCATAAATGTTGCTCTAGATGGGCTACTTCACCTGATAGTGGCGTCACTTGATGTTGGAAGTGGGTCTTCACAGTTTCAAACATACCGGGCTCCATCATCTGTGGAGACATCTGACTTAACCTACTACGACAGATCGATAGAGAAAATTCAGTATGGGACACATCAACGAAAATAAACCGATTTCTTGGAGTCAAAATGATAGAAGCTCATCTGAAATATATATACCATAGTTGAAAGTGAACACCTTCTGTACTGAAATTTGTGACTTTTCTGAACAAATCACTTATTTTCAAAAACACAGAGGAATTGAAAAGTACCGGCGTGTCATTATCAAATGACCTCTCTTGGTAGGAATGTGAAGATCAAAAAGTCCTACTAAACCATCTGAAGTCAGCCCGACAAGAATATCTCAATGCAAAAATCCAAGGATTCGCAGAAAATTATTTTAGGACCTCAATCAAACTAAAAGCTATACCTTATTGGAACTCAATGTATTCAATATATTATAAATTACTCGTATTTGATATATTTTCCATTAAGTTTTAGATTGGGGCCATATCACATTCAAGCGATACTTGAGTGCCATTGTTTATTTACAATTCTGTATACTTCTCAACCGACGAAATGAAAAAAAAGGAGGTTCTCTAGTCGACGCATATATTTTTTTTTCAATGTTTGACCACGCATAACTTTCAACACAGTATTTTTCCATTGGATAGGGTGTACTTCGTAGTTGGTCCCATTTGAAATTTAAAAAAATGCCATCCCTAAGGGTAGCAAAACGGAGGATATTGATCGCTCACCCTCTGAATTTCGTCCCGTTAAGCGATACCATCTGGCATACCTTTGTACGGGACTATCCGATTTAGATTATTCTTTTTTTATCGTATAGGGTATACGTCGAAGTTGGTCATATTTGAATTTGAAAAAGAGATATCCAGCCCTAAGGGTAGAGAAATGGGGGATGATTGATTTTCCACGTGTGAACCGATTCTATTGGAACTTGGCACACATATGTAGTTCTGATAACACTACAACATAATGGATATCTTAATTGTAAATTGAGTAAGTTGTTATCAGTAGATTGTTGCCATAAAAAATTATGAAATGAAAACTTTCTAACAAAAAATGACTCCGACGAAAAAATAAACTGAAAAGTAAAATATAACCCTTCTTAGTCTTAATAACTGAGCTCCTGAACTAATGTAATTAACTAATTTTGAGTCGGCGCCGATCGAACAATCAACGAAAATCATTGAATTTCCTAAAAAAATATATATCGAAACGCCACAGCGCATCCCGCTGCCATCATTTTACGCTTTACCCAATTCAATTGCTAGTTTGTTTGGCGCCGACTCAAAATTAGTTACTTACATTAGTTTAGGAGCTTAGTTATTGAGACTAAAAAGGGTTATTTTTTGCTTTTCAGTTTATTTTTTCGGCGGTTTCATTTTTTGTTGAAAATATTTTATTGATTTATTGTATCGAAACTAATAAATACATTTTATTTTTCAGTGCCAGAGCTGTCCCAAAGCTCTGTGCTCCCGAGCACTTTTTTGAACCAGTGCTTAGTGCTTCGAGTATTTTACGAAAAGGCTTAGTGCTTAGTAATCCCGAAAAGTGCTCACGAGCACTTCAGTGCTCCGGAGCACTTTTCGGGATTACAACAATCATTGCTCAATTTGTTATAAACATTCAAGAGCAAAAAATGGGTTTCTTTTCGTTTTCCGGTTGTAACATGAATAGTAATAAAGCAATCTTGATGCTCAAATTGGACGAATTGTAGAAAATCAAAATACGAAAAAAATCAGCCCTACACGACACGATTGAATATTAGTAACGGAAAAAACAAAAAAATCCAAAAAATATTCCTTTTTGAATTCATAAAATTGCCATTTTCGAAGTTGTAGGGCAGGTTTCCCGCGATATATTATTGATTGATGTACTATATGTCTAGAAAACTCAGGTGCTGTCGGATCATTACTTTTTGCATAATGGAAATTTGAATTTTTCAATGAACTTTATTGGAGCGAGCCTGGATGCGTCATAAGTAGTGCGATTTCAATTTTGCTATAAGATAGATACAAGTATAGTGCTACAAAACGTCGATTCTTATTTTACGACAAAATCGCTGTGAAATAGGTGAGGAAAACTTGCAAACATGACCGAAAACGGGCGGGCATGTGAAAGCGGCTGAGTAGTGAGGTAGGGCAGCAGACGCGGGGAAGCGTATATATATATATATATATATATGTATATATATATATGTATATATATATATATATATATATATATATATATATATATATATATTGTTATGTTATGTTATGCCAGTTGTAAATTTTAAAAAACAAAAAAGCCACAAAAAGAATAAATAATAAATAATTATCAATTTCAAGAGTTTGTTGTGAATAGCTTTTACAATTCAATGTATTTTATGAGCCTAGGTATGATATGGATAGATAAAAATGTCAAAGTACTATAAAACAGTCAATTATATACACTATCAAAATTATCATAACTCATAATTGCTCAAAAGACAATTAAAAGTCAAGATTTACAAAATTATCATGAATAAAAAGTAATCAACACATTTATAAACTTGAAACACTCTGTACATGAAATTGTAGCAAACTAAAAGTTAGCCAATGAGAGAACAAAACGTCTTTATGAAAGATAGCCAATCAGAGAAGAGATGATCAAATGAAAAGTTGGAAATTGTGAGAGAATGGCAAAGAGAAGGTATCATAAGCAATTATTATTCAAACTTGTAATTAATGATAAGAATGGGAATTTAATTGTGTGTATTAATATAAACAGTGCAAAGTGACAATTTGGTGTGCGAATTCGAAATTTCAAATGGAACAACAACAAGGGCAAGATGTTGCGAAGCGACGGAAAAACAAAGCTTCGGAGAGATCGAAAATATTTTCCAAAGCGGAAGCACGCACAAAATTTCACTAAAAGAAAAATGGAATAATTCCATCATTTGCTTAACAAAACAAGATTACCTTAATGATATCATATATCCACGATTCCAAAAGCTGAGTCCCGCATCGATACGTTCCTGACACATGGTTTTTGCAGTCCTACGAAGGCTGGAGAGAGGAGACTTCCTGTTTTTATGGTATAGTTGTGAACACCAACAGTTCCAACCAGGTATAAAACCTTTAATAGTGCTTTCCCGGTCCTGAACTATTTCACAAATAACATTTTTCACAATCGATGAACTCTATGTCACCTTCTTATGAACAATAACAGAAAATTACTCTCACACAGAAAGTGAGGTTCTGTTTATCTATCCATGATATGCATTTTATGAGTATCCGTGAATAATTGTTTGATTCACTCTAGCATAAGTTATTTCTCGTAGGACAGGTATTTTTAAGTCTTCCTGAATAAAGGAGATAATTGTTTTTGATATTTGGTTTGTTTATTTTCTCACAATGATCAACTAACATAACTAAGATCATTCAGTAAACTGAAGTTAGCCACCAGTGGCCAAATTCCTTTTGAACCGACTATATGAGACAAGGGCGTACCGACTGTTGTTAGCTGTGGCGAAGAAAATAATAATTGTTGGTAGCGTGACGAGAGAACAGTGACGTTCGCTGACAATTATTATTACAGGGTCAGAAATATCTATTTATATCATATAAATTTGGCTCTCAAAGAATACCAAAAATAATTAGCTATCTTCATTTTAAATTAACAAGTTAAAGATTTTTCAAAATATCAAACCATAACAAATGGCACCCAAAACGTGGGGCAAAAATATTACAATATTTATATTTATATTTATATAATTCATCATAATATAACAAATGGCACCCAAAATGTGGGCCAAAAATATTACAATATTTATATTTACAAAATTCATATTACATAACAATATATATATATATATATATATATATATATATATATATATGTGAGTAGGAAATTGTTGTTCGTGAGATGTTATGAGAAAATAATTTGTGGCATAAGGGACAAATTATTAAATTGAAGAAAAAAAGCATCCTCAGGTGGGACTCGAACCCACGACCCTCTGCTTTCCAGACATTCACTCTTCCACTGAGCTACCGAGGCTATGTGAATCGACACACACCTGCGAACACTTGAATTCCTTAATTTAATGTGAATGTTGGAAAAATGAATCGAAAATTGAACGTACTTATCAATGGCCGTCGAGACCCGGTACCTATTCAACCCAACATCATCGTCGACTTGACGATTTCAGTAGATGTCTAGGAAGGTGGTCTCCAACCACTGACAAGATTTAGCCAAATATATGTAAGTAGAAAATTGTTGTCCGTGATAAGTTATGAGAAGAAAGTTTGTGGCATAATGGACGAATTATTAAATTGAAGAAAAAAACCATCCTCAGGTGGGACTCGAACCCACGACCCTCTGCTTTCCAGGCATTCACTCTCCCACTGAGCTACCGAGGCTATGTGAATCGACACACTCCTGCGAACATTTGGCTAAATCTTGTCAGTGGTCGTCAAGTCGACGATGATGCTGGGTTGAATAGGTAACAATTCTCGACGGCCATTGATAAGTACGTTCGATTTTATGTAGATTTTGTTTTTCGTGGATAAGGCTGTGATGTCGGTTCTTGAGTATTTGTGGGCTTGTACTCGTTTCTGCAAATATTGTTTTGTTTGACCTATATAGGTACTTTGACAGTCTTTACACGGTATTCTATATACTGTATGGGTTTGTTTGTTTTTAAGTATTTCTGGTTTTAATTTTGATAAATGGTTTTGTTCGTATTTTTCAGTCGGTGTGAAATAGTTATGTTGTGTTTTTCCCTTGTTTTATTAATTTTCATTCGATAATGTGTATAAAGTAATAATAATGAAAACTGATCTTCACATGCTGCCAAAAAAATACAGTCCGGCTCATATACTAGAACTCAATATAAACAATCCGGTGTACTTATGAAGAGGGTAAAAATGCATGAAAGATGAACAAACCATTCCTGATAACTCCGCCGCAGTCACACCTACAATAACGTTCGTACGATGCGAACGCAGAATTCAAATGAAATAATTTGTAAGTGAATACTCATAAATGTTACAGATATTTTTATATTGAGTTAAATAACATGTTATATTTCGAACCATATGTTTTTAAAGAATTATTTTAGTGCATACATTTCAATATTGTGTTAAGTTGAATATGTCTAAAACTCCATTATTTGTATTTTAGTGTTTTAACGTGATGATGACAAATACCATGTCGAAACGTAGTTAAGCGAAATTATATGAATTGACTGAATCAGACTTTTATTCCGAAAAATTGAAAAATATGTATATGTGGTCAAGAAACTGAAGAAAATATATATATATATATATATATATACATATATATATATATATATATATATATATTATATATATATATATATTTATATATATATACTATATATATATATATATATATATATACAAGCGCGCTGCCGGATTATGAATCTGCTGCTCAACCCCCACTACTCAGCCGCTTGCACGCTATGGCCCGTTTCCGGTCATGTTTGCAAGTATTTCTCTTACCTGTTTCGCAGCATTTCAACGCAAAATGAGAATAGACATTTTGTAGAATTATACTTACCGACAATATATTTTCGAAAAATTGAAATCGTACCACCTATGAAATCGTACCATCCAGTCTTGCTAATGATCCGATAGCACCTGCTTTTTTCACACGTTACCATCTGTCTTAGTTCGGAAGCTGCTATCAGCTTCTCTCAACAGTTGTCCGTATTTGTACTAAAATGTCTACTGTGCATTTTTAACGGATTCTTATCCCAGTTTTAACTGTATTGGCTATATTATTGTAGTTTTTATTTCTCTATGTTTGAAAAACACTTTTCAATGCCTTCTAGATACCGATAATCTCATCGGTATTAGTAGGAAATACTCTATTTTAAATGAAACTTTCCATTTTTCAGGTTCACTTGCGGAAGTATAATGTCTTTCACTCTGTAGTGTTTAATTCTATTCACAGGGATGACACCTGTTCTTAGTCCTCCCTGGCCGTTTCATGCTGCCACGACAGTCCTCTGAAGTGATTCTTTGGATCATTTGTTACATTTTTGGAATCTTCTTTCTTTTCACCTGGAGTCTGGTGTTTTGTGATTACGATGGGTATTTCGATACTGGTGGGAACTCCTCTGGCAGTGGCCATTTATTTGCGTTACATAACCACTGACAACAATGAATTAACTATTGAACCCACTGTATAATGGCAATTATATTGGTGCTTGTCCATTGTCAATATAACTTATCTCTTGGGTGTCTCCGTGATAAATGTTTAGCGGTTGATGTCTTGAAGTTTGAATTGTCTCGTTTTTCCAATACTGTCTATTTTCTATACTAACGCGAACGGTCGCGGTAAAAATGTAGGTATATCCGCATCTGATTTCAGTGAAAATTCAGAACTATAGTTCCGAATGGTGGCAAATTTGCTTTTGCATCAATTTGGCAATATTTGAGAATGGTACTCAAAATTTCCTTTGGCAACTGACCATTTTCTATTAATATCTGTCACTTGTGATACTCTAGAAGTGCTGTAATTATTTTTGATAATTTACATTTCTTTTGGCTCTCGTGCGAAAATAATATTGATGGCTCTCGGAGGTCGGTGATTCTTAACTTCTACCAATCTATATACCTCACATTAGCTGAGCTTTATAGTCATCCTAACTTCAATTCCTAGTTTATTGATATTTTCCTAAAAATTACACACTCCTCATACTATATCTATTCTTATGCATTCTACTTTCGATTCCTATTTTCCGGATACTCAAAAACAATTTTCCTACTTTTCCTAAGTAATTCTATTCTATTTATTTTTATTTTCAACAATCTTTTGGTTGAACTCACGATATTTAACTAACACTTCACTTAATTACTTTCTTCAATTTCTTCACAATAATCTTCTGGTTTTCTTCGTGAATTTTTGCTTTATTCAATTAACTCCTGTTATGACATCTTTACATTTTAATGAAATTTCTTCTACTGGGTGTTTGCTATATAATTGACATACATTTATTTTTTCCTTAGCTCATTACTTCCTTTTGACATTTTTACGAACTCCTTTTTCATTTTAATTTCCACTTCAATTCTACTTGCACTGATTGGATAACTCACTCTCCGTACTTCTCTTCCCGGTACTGATTTTTTGGATAGGCATTTCAATTTCTTACTAAGTTGGGTATTTTCAAAAATATTTTCTTTCTCAAATTAACCTCCTATTCTATTCTTCGAAAAAAACATAGACGTAGTAGGTAGGGATCCGCCCTTAGACAAAAAGATTCCCTGAATACTTCCTAAATACTGGAATGCATCAATTTCTGCGAATTTTTCTCCTTTTTCTATCAACTTTGACCAATTTCAATTTCCTCTTAACCTGCACCCTGCATACTTCCTGTTGTAAAACATAATTTACATAAAAGTAGGTGGAAGGAATCTGTCCCTAGACAAAAAAAACCTTTTCCTCGGTTGTCAACTTGAGAAGTGCTCTTTCTTCAGTCGTAGTCTGCTTCAGTTCATTGGTCGTCGCCAGTTGTTCTGTAGAGTGAATGGTCTTTACTAGGTTATGATGTGCTTTAGCGATAACTACTGACAGGTCCTGAACACCATGTATATATTTCTACCATATATACATTTCTTGGTGGACCTTCTCTTATATTTAACTGCTGATGGGTCCTTAGCATCTTGTATATCCTTTTCATTATCTTCTCCTGTGGCTTCCTTATTTTCCATTATACTATTCTGCATTTGTTTTCTGTTGATGTACTCCTGTGAGCTCTGGCTTATCCATAGTCTTCATGGGTATCAACCTACTACTTGATTTAGTCCCTTGGGTAGAATCAATAGAGTTCAATGAACTCATGTAATTGAATGAAAGTCATCGTAGAATTACTCCACAATCCGTTCTGGGTATGCCTTCCCTTTCTGTGGTTTGCGTTTCCTTGGAATTTCTCTCCATCCAAATTTCCATTGTAGTAACCAATTTCATCAATATTTTTTCTTCATATTTTCCGATGTTTCTCACCACATAATTCCTCTATCGTTTTCCTTGAATAATTCGAAACTTTCTATACTTCCAACTTTTTCTTGCCACTTAGTTTTTCCCCAATTTTCCATATTAAACTTTGCCTTGCTTCCGAATATAACTCTATACATTCCTCCATAAGAACATTTTAATCTAGTTCCAATGGAGCTCCACTCAATATCTTCATAAAGAAAAATTCAACCTAGTATTAATTTCATACTTAGGGATCCGTTTCAACAATAATAAATTCATGTTCAATTTTCTTCCTTCAATTTGATCTTATAGGCAGCATATCTGAGCTTATATATGGGATTCGGTTTCCCTGCACTTCTAAATTATATTTAACCTAATACTTGATTTTTATTCCGAGTGTTAACTGTTTGGGGGCCAGCGATATATATATATATATATATATATATATATATATATATATATATATATATATATACGTACTCTTCTGATTATTCTTGCTATCTTTACAATTATTACTTTTTTCCTTTTGTTCTCCATTCTCGGTGTACGTAAGTACCGTTCGGTTTGGCCTCCTATTCTCCATCTATAATTTGCATTGTTTTCGGTTTCCTCTAGAAGTGCGACAAAAACTGCGTCCTGGTACACTATAGCAAGTACCATTTTTCCTTCTGTAATTCATCATAATATATACTGTTTTCTTACCATTTGAATTATTATTACTGCAATTCCTAGCGTCGAACCCTTGTCTACGGCACTGTTCGCATTCTGAAACATTATTGCGTGGACCATGTGAATCGAAACCCTTGTAATTTCTGTCTACAGGCTTGGTTAGATTTTCTATCATTTCTTTTTCATCGGTTAAATCTATCGCCTCTTTCAAATTATCCGGACTAGCAGATGGAATTTTCTTTCTGATAGGATCTAATAATCCCATTGCCAATTGTGTAATTACGTCCTGTTTATGTCGTTGTGACAACACTCTGTCAACGACGTCATTTCCACTAAGTGTTAGTGTTTTCGCAGCACACACCTTTAATCTCGCCAGGTACTGTCGGTACGTCTCGCCGCGATTCTGCTTGCATTCAAGAAGTTCACGTTTAACCTGACCTGGTATTTCAGCTATTCCAAATTGATCTATTAATCCTTTTTTCAACTCGATGTATTCCTAAGAATTCTATCTGAATCTATTAATTCTTTCGGTATCCGTTGTAATTTTAATCTGACAATGGAAACGGTCTGAAGGTCCGTCCAGTTGGCTAACGTAATCGTATCTTCGATAATTCTTATAAAATCTTTTATCTTAGATTGACCATTATAGAAAGATATATTATCCAACATAATTGCAATAGTTGGTGCAAAATTATGTACTGCCAGTGCTGGCTGAGTAGCCGTTGTTGACGGAGTTGCTGGTGGAATGACCATTTTCACTTTTTATAATCACTCGCGTATTCTTTAAAAAAAAATATCTAAAAAAATACAGTAAATTCCGATTTTTTTTTCAAAAATTAATTTCTAATTTTTGTTTGGTATGAATAACTGCTATTTACTTCCATTGCTTAACACTTTCTGCTTTAATATTTGCCTGTATAAGTATTTTGGTAAGATTAGGTTGGTATAAATGTGATTTCACTAATTTTTCCACACTTTAAAACTCACGATCTGACACTATTTGTGGAAAACGCTATATTCACATTGAGGTTTCATAATTTAATCCCACTTACTGACACCATTGATATGAACCGACCCTGCACACTTTGTTTTACTCAGTTAAGATGTTGTTATCGAATTTATGAAGGGCTATAAAGGGTGTGAATAATTCATGAAAACTCACTGGCGGTTTTTATCGAGCGGCAGAAATATATCATCCTCCCAATATATAGATGTTATAAATTCAGAGAGAGCGGGAATCGTTCAAATTATGTACTTCGCCAATCTAGTTAAGGATACTATGCAAATAATTAAAGCACTAAATCCTGAATACTTGTTCCAAAAATATAATCAAATCTGTATAATAATTGTTTTACAGCTTACAGTAAGTTGTATTAATTTTTTTCAGCCCCCGTATAAAGAATATAAGATTTCAAGAATCTAACAATTTCAAAATGACATTAAGATAAACTACAATTTTTCCATATAAAATAATCTGTTCAAACCAGTTACAAAATAAATTCAGCTTTTTCCAACCACACTGTATGTAATATAAAATATTTTATCAATTTAACAATCTAAAACAAATGAGGATACTATGGTGAATGAACAAGTATCATATCCAAATCAATTATAAGAAAGTTTTACTATTTATTATCTTCAATTGCATACACATACTCTTGACAATGATATCTGAACTCTACTAATGGAGAAAATGAAACAATGATGAAAAAAATTAATATTGGTTGAACGAGCACGTATCATTCAACGGAAACTGAATGAATAATTCATGAAATTTAGTAATTCTTTACACAAACTAGATATGAAATCAATTTGATTCAATAATAAATTGCGAAATATTTCTAGGTATAGATTCGCATTTAACAATGGATCAAAATCTTGCGGAATGTATTCCGCTGTGATATAAGCCTAGTTTTCATTCATACTACAGATAACTGGTACCTAGGATAAGCTCGTCATCAAGAAACAATAGTAAATATATATATATATATATATATATATATATATATATATAAATACCGGGTGTCCCAGTATACCTGTTCCAATGGATTATCTCAACCGTTTCGAAGATAAAAATTTGAAAATTTCATGATCTCCAATTCGGTCAAGCAACCTTCAACTGAGAGAAACAAAAATTGATAGTTACTTCCGGTTTGACCGGAAGTGAATCTGACTTTTTTATTTCAAATAGCACCCTGTATATTTTTTGCAATTTTTTATTTCTACTCGAAATTATCTTTTCAACGATGTATCACATTTGTATTTTACATTCGATTTGATGGAGAAAACGTCAATTGAAATTTCAAATTGAAAGAATTGCAGTAGGCTATGATATTTTGTGTAATCTTCGTCCGCAGCATTTTTTCTTTTAAAGACAGTACGCTTTCTATGAAATGATCCACTTGTTGCCAAATTCGAAGCCAAGCGTGTGAAATACATAGCGCTTGGCTTTCGTCTATCAGGGTATTTCTCTCTGTATGCACGTAGGCAGTCCGACGATTATTTTCGCATTTTCCATAAATTAGTATCATATCCAATTTCTCTTGATCAGTGAAGTTATCATCATTTTCACGGTTATTCATTCTTGAATGTTGGTTTCTCTGACACGCACACAACTATTGAGAATTATTAACTGTCAAAGTTATAAACAAATGTATTCAAATGTTTCCATGGCACACTAAGGTTTCCATTTAAGAATTATTGATTGTTCCAGTTCTACTTCTCTTCATCATCTCGATTGCAAAATTGTTCATGAATTATCAATTATTATTGAAGTCAAAATCAAGATTACACAAAATATCATAGCCTACTGCAATTCTTTCAATTTGAAATTTCAATTGACGTTTTCTCCATCAAATCAAATGTAAAATACATCGTTGGAAAGATAATTTTGAGTAGAAATAAAAAATTCCACCTGAAATTTCGACCATGATTTTACTGTACTAAATCGTCTCATACGGTGTGGAATGTCGTACTGAAAGACTTTCCTGCTACACTCATTTTCCACAAAATAAAATAAACATTTCTCGGGCGGTCGTCCTTATTTGGACCATCTTGAAAACAGAACCATCCAACAATATTTTTATGTGATCGGTGATTTTCGTCTAATTTCGAGAAGAAATATTTGTGTTTAATATACGTTTTGCTACAATTGTTATGTATTATGAAATTAGCACTCGAAAAATAAACAAACAAACTGGGATTTTCAAAACAAAATGTTAATATACTTATTGAGCGTATCATCTCTATGAACAAGACTATTAATCACTTGCAACATTCTGGAAAAAAAAATCCCAAAATGATCGGAAGACATTTATTTCTATTTTACATTTGCAAATCTATATAAATCAAGCCCCTCCGAATTATACTTATATTTCTGTTAACAGTCACAAAAAAAATAAAAAAAAAATTATTTACTTGAAATTTTTACTATTTCCGAAAAAAATATTTTATTAAGTTTTAACTGAAAATTATCGACATGAATACCTCCCAAAATGTTATTTATAGAACTATAGAACGATAGAAGATGGTGAATAAAGTGTATATTTCAGTTGCGGATATTTTTATAAACATCATCTTCAAATCTGGAAAATAATAAAAAACGCCTTTGTTATTATAGAAATGTTACAAAAAATAACGGCAAATTGAATATTTCACAGTTCAAATAGAGCTTGTACCAATTCACACACTAATGAATTATTATGGTAACCATATTCGGTAGCAACACTGATCGTTTTCGCCTAAATTGGAAGCGTTATCCATAATGAACATGAATGTATAGCCGGGCACCTGTGAAATCAACAATATTCCACTTCGTCGAATGTATGACCACATATAAATATGGATCAATGGAATATCGCAGTTTGATTAGTTGAGGTATGAATCGAAAGCAAATTATATTTCTCTCATAACATGTATATACATGTAGCGTTAGCTTAATATTTGTAATATGTGTTCGTCATTGGGTCATCTTCATTTCGTCACATATTTTTATGGAAAAAAATCAATGAATTCAACACACATATGGTTGAAGTTGAAATGTCTATGAAACAACTTGATGAGATAAAACAAGAGTATTGAAAGTCGGGACCTGAGAGAACACATTGAAATTGAATATGGAGAAATATTTTTGAATTATGTTATTGAGTAATGAGTCTTATCAAAGAGAGTTGAAATTTACACAAATGTAGAGAAACGTGACCTTAAAAATGTTCTCGGATGAATCAAATATTCTCAAAAATATTTTGGTCGAGTTCACGAAACACTCTGTAAGAAATCACTTCACTGAAGAGTCTCGCATGGAAATTGATCAGAAGAAAGTACTTTCCAGTTTAGAGACTAAACAGTCTATGTAAATGAAAGGATATTTACTTTTCGCATAAAGGTTCGTGATTCTAAACTACTAACACTATTGATTTTCTGCTGACGTTTCGATTTTCATAAAGTTATCTCCAGGACACTACAATGTAAAATGGGAATATAAAAGATGTCACATGAAATGTTGACGACAAAATACGGAACTGAGAAGTAAAAAATAAAATAAACCTTCTTAGTCTCAGTAACTGAGCTCCTAAACTAATGTAAGTAACTAATTTTGAGTCGGCGCCAAACAAACAAGCAAATGAATTAGGTAAGGCGTAAAATGATGGCATCGAGTTGCGCGGTGACATTCTGATAATTTTTTTGAAGTAATTTAATGATGTTCGTTGATTGTTTGTTTGGCGCCGACTCAAAATTACTACATGTTTAGACAGTTACTGAGACTAGAAAGGTTTATTTAATTTTACTTTTCAGTTCCGTATTTCGTCGGTTTAATTTTTTGTTGAAAAGTTTTTATTTATCAATTTTTTATGGCTGAAATATACTAATTACTACCTACTTGTTTTTTGATTACTTCCAAAATACGTACTTACCCACCTTACTTCAACTATTACCAGTTAAATGATATGATTATCTACTTTTCCTATTTGTTGTAATATAAATTATTTCTGTTGTTCTGGTTAGTTAATTTCATAACTTTGTATATCATTCCATCCTCTCATAGAATATAATGATTTTGACGGATGTGGAACAGAAATAATCTGTCATTGTCAACTACGTATGTGTGTGCCAATGTTCATAAGTGAAAAATCAATTATTCCCTATTTTTCTAGCCGTAAGGGTATATAATTCCAATCGAAATCCAAATATAAGGTATACCCTATCTATTAAAAAAAGAATCATCCAAATCGAAGAACCCAGTACAAAGTTATGCCTGATAGAATCGGTTGACGGACCAGAATTCAGAGGGTGAGAGATCAATATCCTTCATGTTGCTACCCTTAGGGGTGGATTTCATCTTTTAGATCCAAATGGGACCACCTTCGAAGTACACTCCATCCACTGAAGAAATAAATATCGGAATCGGACGCCTCAGTAAAAAGTTATGCGTAATCATACATAAAAAAAAATGATGGAAAAAAAATATACGGGTCCTCCTCTTTGGTTTCGTCGGTTAAAAATGGGATACAAACAGTAACAACAGGAATAAAAATAAAACAAATAGTTTGGAAAATATACACATATATGTATATAACGGTATATCTGATATATATATATATATATATATATATATATATATATATATATATATATATATATATATATATATATATATATATATATATATATATATTGGTCGTTCGAATCATTTACATGTTCATTTCCAATATTAATCGGCGATAAGCTACAATTGAACATCTCCTCATCCTTGCAAGACGCGTAATCTGTTATTTCCATGAAATGTCTCATAGAAAACATAAATAATTTCTTTCTATTCCTCAAATTGTTCTTATAATTGAGATGTAGGCAGAGTTGGGAATAAATCAGGTCTTCAGAAAAATCGGAATCATTCAATCGATTTATAGAGATTCTATTTTTTATATATATATATATACCATATAATATGTAGAAAGCAAGAGGATTTTAACACTAGGTTCATTTGTCGATGAAATGAGAAAGAAATAAAGAGTACTTTCGAATTTGTGTTAACAGGAGATTCTTTTATTTCCTTCCTTTCATAATAATTTGTTGTTTGTTTATAAATGGAGGCAACTAACAGAATTCGGAAAGACATACCTCTGTTCTCCCTGAATCAGTAGTTTTTCCTTGATGTTGTTATGATCGTAAAGTGTATGAGACCATAGGCATCCAAAATATGTTATTCTACTGAATATGGGTGTAACCGAACCCACCCTGATTGATGAAATTCCTGATTGACTTTCAATTTTTGTTTATGTGTGATCGTTCAGACAGTCAGCTTCACTTCTCAGCTAGCAGGATCTGGTAGAGGATATGCCAGCCATCTGCTCTCAGAAGATAGCTTGATTTTTTTTTTCGGCACACAGCCTCATATAGATAGATCCTCGAAAGTATAGACCCTCAATTTTCCCACGGTGTATCTCATTTTTTTGTGTTCTTTAGGATACAAAGTTCTGTTCAGTTGAAGAGAAATAAAAGACAAATAAGTAATGGAAAACATATAATGAAGGCAAGGGTTACAATCTCAAATTGTGTTTGCAAATGAATTCGATAGTAAATTTTTTCACAAAACAATAATAGGGATTATAGGAATTTAGCTTATGTTGGAATAGTCTCCTGTTTGAATATATGATTGCTCATCATTGTGAGATCTAAAGTATGTTATGGACCCTTGCAAACCGACATGTCTCTATATCATCTATTCTAGTAATCACCAAGTTGTGTTGTCAGGACAATACGTATATACTCAGAACTCTCTTTTCGTCAATTGAGGGAATGAACCCTATAATACATTTTCACCACCCAACCGAGGAGTTGTTGATGACTACAGGGCCTAGTGACCAGCCGGAATCTTTTTGTGTGCAGACATATCGAATCAACTCGTTACCATCCTCGGTCACTCCTTAAACAGTACATCCTATCATATAGAAAAATTCTAATGTAGGCGAAGAGCCGGGATCCATGCCTTAGCAGAGAGTAATATTGTAGCAATGTAAACATACTCATTACGAGCATTTCTCAATTTAGCGATTGAATTGTACAATGAGCCACGATCATGTTCTAAAATCAACTCCAGACAAAAATTAATTAAAAAATGACCTTAGATATATTCCTCAAATTAAGTATTCTTGATTCAAATCGGGAACTATTTCCAAATTTCAATTTTCCTATCTTTACAATATTCTTTGAATTCCAAAATGACAATTCGTTGTTTATTAAGATATTCCACATGCAAATTCGTAGCCTGGTACCTTACCGAAATTCCTATAGAATTCACTGCCGACTACGTGTGTGAATAGTTCACTAATATATTCACCTCGCCACACATCAAGGAGTTTGTAGGGACCACGCCCGCTGATGGGCAGGAATCTTTTTGGGTGCACCCGTAACTACAAATCCGTTACTTTCCACGGTCACACTTTACGTTGATTGGTTGGCCGGGTGGTTGAACCAGGGTTCATAGCTCACTCCCACGGTCTTTTTCCAGTGTTAAACTTAGATGAAGTGGTTGAACCGGAAATTCCATGGTCACTCATTTGTGTTAATAATGTTGGCCCAAGTGGTAGAACCGCGATTTACTTATGGCAAGATGCAACAATGGGACAATGGTAAACATATTCAGTTCCACTATTTCACAGTTGTGCTAAAAATCTATATTTTACTCGATG
This sequence comes from Gonioctena quinquepunctata, assembly GCA_018342105.1. Taxonomy (NCBI): domain Eukaryota; kingdom Metazoa; phylum Arthropoda; class Insecta; order Coleoptera; family Chrysomelidae; genus Gonioctena; species Gonioctena quinquepunctata. The sequence goes on from JAFIRS010003504.1 coordinate 17,015, forward strand.
TTATAAGTTAGACACAGAATAATCTTGGCCGAAAATGCTGACTCCATAATTAAACTGAATTGACTTGTTAGTGATACCGAATTGACTTTTCAACAAAAAATTGAACCGACGAAATACGGAACTGAAAAGTAAAAAATAAAATAAACCTTCTTAGTCTCAATAACTAAGCTCCTAAACTAATGTAAGAAACTAATTTTGAGTCGGCGCCAAATGAACAATCAACGAAGATCATTAAATTACTTCAAAAAAATTATCAGAATGTCACCGCGCAACTCGATGACATCATTTTACGCCTTACCTGAAACTTTTGCTTGTTTGTTTGGCGCCGACTCAAAATTAGTTACTTACATTAGTTTAGGAGCTCAGTTATTGAGACTAAGAAGGTTTATTTTATTTTTTACTTTTCAGTTCCGTATTTCGTCGGTTCAATTTTTTGTTAAAAAGTTACTATTTTTCAATTTCATGTGGCTGAAGGAGAATTATCCAAATCGGATAACCCAGTACAAAGTTATGCCTGGTTAATGGACCGAAATTCAGAGGGTAAACGATCGTTAATGGGCCAAAATTCAGAGGGTGAACGATCGATATCCTCCATTTTGCTACCCTTAGGGGTGGATTTTTTTTTCAATTTGAGTGGGACCAACTTTGAAGTACACCCTATCCATTAAAAAAAAAAAAACATCGAAATCGGACTACTCTATGGAAAGATATGCGTGGTATGTTGGCTGAAATTACTAATTACTACCTACTTAATTTTTGATCACTTCCAAAATACTTACTTACCTAGCTTACTTCAACTATTGACTGTTGAATAATATGATTATCTACTTTAACTATTAATTGTTATATAATATACATTATTTTTGAAAGTTCTGGTTAGTTGATTTCATCACTTTGTATATAATTCCATCCTTTCATAGAATGTAATTATTATTGTGACGGATGTAGGAGGATCTGTCAATGTCAACTACATATGTGTGCCACTGTTCACAAGTGAAAAATCAATCATCCTCTATTTTTCTACCCATAGGGGTGGATCATTTCATTTCAAATTGGAATATGATCAACTATGAGGTATACCCTATCTGATAAAAAAAGAATCATCCAAATCGAAGATCCCAGTACAAAGTTATGCCTGATAGAATCGGTTAACGGACCAGAATTCAGAGGGAGAGTGATCAATATCCTTCATTTTGCTACCCTTAGGGCTGGACTTCATTTCTGAAATTCGAATGGGACCAACTTCGAAGTACACCCTATCCACTGGGAAATTATCGGAATCGGACGTCTCAGTAAAAAGTTATGCGTAATCATATATAAAAAAAATTATTAAAAAAAACATAAATATACGCGACTAGAGAACCTCCTTCTTTTTGGTTTCGTCGTTTGAAAATTGTTGATAACTCCAAATGGTAACAAAAATTTAATTTAGTCATGATTGCTATTTGTTATGGACCTGGGCTTCCCAAAGGTATTTGTGGTGAACTTGTAGATTCCATTTTGGATCCGTACTCTTCTTCCCAGTACTAAGGAAGAGAACTATATTAGAATAGAACAATACGAGGATGGGTGTTGGATATTTTCTCCGCGATTTTATTTGTATGGGAGAACTCTGAAACTCACTCTGAAGAACGTACAACTAAAAATAATGATAACCAAATATATTTTATCATATGTGTAAGCAATAACCTGTAAAATGTATTAAAAATACCAAATATCATCATTGAAATAAAGGATTCATAATCGTCGATTGAAACATGCCTATCAAATAACTTGCCGTCAAAATACAACTCACTGCCAACATCTCTGTTCTGAACTACATCTACAAAGTCAGGTGTCATAATGAATATTCAATAGGTGCATAACATTTCAGTTTCAGTAAAAATGGATTAAAATTGATTCACGTCACCTTACCTGAATAGAATTCCATTGTAGGAGATGTTGTCAGGATCAGGACTCAAACTGAACTGCCTTTTCGATCGATTCTGGGCTCGCTTTTGAAGGAAAAAGGCCGTATCTGAGGTTACCGCATTTGTTTCCAAGAATCCCAACTTTTTCGACTGGAACATGCCAATATTCGAATATTCCGAATGGATTTGCAATCTGAAACTTCTACAAAAATGGTCTAAGATATCTGTTTCACAATAAGAACCAGGTTTCCCCTCTGAATAAATACCACATTCACCAAATTTCAGCTATAAACTTTGGTTGTTGATGTCTTGTTGATATATGATGCTTCAGGACAATTTCTACTTTGAAACTCTATTTTCAGCTCTCAGGCTCTGTGAGGTGGATGAAAAACATATCAGCCTGATAAGAAGAGTGTATTCTTTCATTTCGTATATTGGATTAGTAGACAAATATTATAGGAAGATGACGGGTAGCGTGGAAGTTGAAGTGCCATCCCTATATGTTCATAATGTTTCCTCGATTTGGTTTTACGAACTCTAAAGTTACTATTCTTTCTATCAGCTTGATCATGAAGGTATATTCTTTCACTTAAGGTGTGGAATTAGCAGAGAAACATTATTGAAGGTAGCCTTACATGCTTATGAAATCCCAAGATACGTTATTTCTTTTTCAAAAATTACTCTTATTTTGACCAGCTTGATTAATAAAGTGTATTCTCCCATTTGGGAAGTTTTTCAGCAACGAAATATTATTGGAACTTTACAGTGTATCGTTGAAGTTGATATAATAATAATGTTCCCAGATTTGTTTTTTCTGTACCCAAAATTGAATTGAATTACCTCAGTATAATCAATGAATCAATACTAGATGTTAAAGTGCTAGGAGAATATGATTCGGAGATGGCAGTGCAGTGCTGAAGTAGTATCGTAGAATGTACATACAATGTTATATAAAAAACGTATGGACCTCATACCTATAAAGTGATTCATACTCACCTTGTTCTCTTCATACAGTCCTAGACCAGTTGAATAGTTTGTGGTCTACCTCAGTGAGGAGGGTGTAGTGAAGAACTGTCATCAAATTATCGATTTTGGTATGTCCGAACTAGAAATTAATTACTGAAAAAACATCCATAACAACACCCAAACACCAAACTACAATGATAAGAAAGAGAAATGAGAGTTATTCATTCAATATCCATTCAAAATTATCATCTTCAATTTTAACAATACATCACTAAGCTGTAGAACTGATATATCGTACCCAGGTGTGAAGAGATAAAAACACAAATAAGCAAATCACCTAAGGCTATCTATAAACGAACTCCGTCGAGCTATGGAATCGGATTCAATGAATGCGATTAGAAGTTTGAGGGAAGAAGTATTAAGAAAGAGAAAGGAAATTAAATCTGCTATTGAAGCAACTGAAACAAGGCTTTTGATGAAAGTAGAGGAACTGAAGCAAAAAGTCGATCATCTTGAAGAAGAAAATCAAACATTGAGAGGTAAAGTAGAGACATTGGAACACAGAGAGAACACAGCTAATACTTCAAGTGAAAAACTCAACACATTGTTGAAAATTGACGTTAGAGTTTCTGATTTCAATAATATATACCACCTCAACAACACAGAGAAACCTCCTGTAAAAGTTGAATTCTTATCGTATTTTAAAAAAATTTAGATTTTGAAGCAGTGCAAAAAACTAAAAGGTACGGGCGTAGCCTTCTCACATGATCTTACATTTGAACAAAGACGTGAAAATAGAATTCTGAGAACCTACTTGAATAAAGCCAGAGAAGAACCTGCTTATATTAAAGAAAATAAACTCTACGTCAACGATAGAGCCTATTCAGTGAAGGAATTAGAGAAAAAAATCACCTAGAGGAAAAAAATCACGTAACGCAAACAGTGCTCCGCCGACGCTGAATTTACGAAATCTTGAGGAGAAATACGATTCTCCAGAAGAAGCAGCCATCTCCATAGCACAGGAAGACCCAAAAGATATCAACACCCCCAAAACCATCGGAAACAAGAAGATTAATAAACTGATAGCTGGTTGGCCCGCTTTGAAAGAAAGCCAACGCTCAAACAAGTAGATACAGCAAACACTTGATGCTCCACTAGTTTATGTATGTTTTGATTTTTAGTATATAATAATTTCATCATTGCTTCTCCTACGTTGATGCTTTTATTTCAGCCGAACAAACATTCGATGCTTTAAATTAGTATATAACCACTTGTTCCGTATGTTTTGATTTTTTAAATTAGTATATAACACTTGTTGTAAGCTGATGCCTTCATTTACTCTCACGTTGATGCTCTCAAATATTCATTAATCCACAGTATGGACGCTTTTATTAGAGATTTTGAGGGTAATATACCAGAGACTTTTGTATACGAATCAAGGTTATGATCTGATATATAGCGGAGGAACACTCAATCAAAATGATGGAGTAGTAATTTTCATAAAGAGTTGCTATAACTATAGTACACAAAATATCAAAATACAAGAATCCACGGCAATAAAACTAATAGTTGAATTGGAGAAAGGTAATCTAGTTATCATCGGGGTGTATAGGTCACCATCAACAGATATACCAGCGTTCAATGAGTGCCTCGAAAATTTCGTTGGGAAACACTTGAATGATACCAGTAATCAGGTCATACTTGGAGGAGATATAAATATACTTTCTGAATCTGGAGATTCAATTGATTACCTAAACATTCTGAATGAAAACAATTTTATCTCACAAATGAACACATATACGAGAATCCAAGGAAACGAGCGTTCATGTTTAGACCATTTATACACGAAAAATAAAGTTAACAAAGTCATCCCAATCACGCTGATAAGCTCTATTAGTCACCATTTTACTACAATGCTCAAATTTGAGAATACTTCCGAACAAACAAACTACAGTCTGATGAACCAGCATAGAATAAATTATAAAAAAATTAAAATATTGATCGATGCGGAGTCCTGGAATGACTTCCCCCAGAACGAAGATGTGGAAATCTTGGCTGATAGTCTAACACAGAAAATTCAAACGTGTGCCATGGTTAAAATGAAACATGTGAAGAAAAACAAAATCTGGATTACTAATGGTATAATAACATCCATCAACAAGAGGAATAAAATGAATAAAGAGAGGCACATAGATTGGGAAAACGTTGAACTGCAAAGCAAATATAGAACCTATAGGAATAATCTCAATCTGCTCATAAAAAAAACAAAAGCAAAATTTTTCAAAGACAAAATTGAAAATAATAAAAACAACCCTAAAAAACTATGGGAAACCCTTAGGGCATCTACAAATCAAAATAATAAAAAAACTGAAATAAGAGTAATTCGCCTACAAAATAACGTGATTACAAATAATCCTTCAGAAATACACCAACCTAGGAGAACATCTAGCCCAACAAATTATGGAGCAAAAAAATATCAAAGAAAAGATGAAACGCATTTCGAACACCATACATTTAGAAGAATGCACCGAAACAGAGATAAAACAAATAATCCACAAGCTTGAAAAAAAACAAGGCACCCGGGTTAGACTCGATAAACTCGGACACATTAAAAATAATATGTGATAGTATATGAAAACCAATATGTCATCTTTCGAATATAGTTTTGAGAGAAGGCACCTTTCCCAGTACTTAAAAAAAAAAAAAAAATTAAACCAATTTATAAGAAAGGTGACAAATTGGAATGCCTGAACTACAGACCTAAATCTTCAATTTCCTGCCTTGCGAAGATGATAGAAACTGTGATTAAAACACGTTTGTGTAAATTTCTAGAAAAATATGATATCCTTTCTCAACTGCAGTACGGTTTCCGAGAGGCTAGGTCCACTCAAGATGCAATAGCAACCCTCACCTCAAAAATTTATGAATTCCTTGATGAAGGAAAACCATCACTCTGTAACTTCGTGGACCTGGCTAAAGCTTTCGATACCATGAGCCATGACAAACTGACTGAGACACTAGACGATCTGGGAATGAGAGGACCATGCCTGGAGTCATTGAAAAGTTACTTAGCTGAAAGAAGTCAATGTGTCGATATTCAAGGAACTTCAAGTGAATTCAAAACCATCAAGTATGGTGTACCACAAGGCACTTTGTTAGGTCCCTGCCTTTTCAGTATTCACCTAAATAATCTGTTTTTCCTTGAAATCGAAGGCCAGATTGTAAGCTTTGCGGATGATACTGCTGTTTTCTACAACGCAGATAACTGGACCAACTTATTCAATAAGACCCAAACAGATTTTTCAAAAATAAAAGAATGGTTTGACTCCAGGTTTCTGACCATCAACTTTGATAAAACACATTACGTGCCCTTCAGTATACAAAAAAATTATTTTGATAACTTTCCCCCAATTTCGCAAACAACCCCAGCAATATCCTTTTCAATACTACCGGCCACTTCAACTAGTTACTTGGGCTTAACTATCGACTGCAACTTGAAATGGGATCATCATATAACAAAACTAGCTGGGAAACTAAGGAGTTTGCTCTACCTATTCAGGCATTTCGAAACGGTGGTAAATATTGACCAGTTGAAGGCTATCTACTACGCCTTGGTGGAATCACAACTCAGGTATGGATTGATTGATAGGGATTGATAGCATGGGGTCTATCCCCAATCATAATTCCACAAAAATGGATTTTGATAGTCATTCATGGGAAAGACGGAAGATTCTCCACAGTAGAACTCTTTGACCTTTCGCGAGTCCTCGATATCAAAGAACTCTACTTACAGTGTATAATAAACAAAGAAAAATTCACCAAAAACAAGAATCCTACAAAGAATAAGTACTCCACGAGAAATCAGCCTCTTGCCGTACATAATCCTAAAGTTAACAGAACTCTTACCTCATGTCTCTCTTGGTCCGAAATTATACAACAAAATACCCTTAGAAATCCGTAAAATAAATTCACCTGCAATGTTAAAAAAAAAAAAACAAGCATTGGCTGCAACCGAATACAATTATTTCGCAGCACCTTCTAATCTAGGATGTTGTTCCCTATGAAATATTTCACCTTCATACTATTCATCACCCTGAAATTATTTTATCATTTCCGTTTAAACATACAATTCAATCTGTTCATCTTTAATGTGGTTTGAATATGATTCATATATCTATTGTGCTCTACCTCTCACTCATACCAATATTTAAAATTTTTTACTCAATGTTTAATATTTATATATACCTTCTTGTGCCTATCTTTTTTTATGCATTTATTTTTACTGTACTGATTTGTTCAGGAATTTATATCATCACTCAATGGTTTTGATAGGATTAGTATATCTTTCTGTACTGTAGTCTTCTCTTATTCCTTTTTATGTGTATACCAATGTCCTCCCTTTTCTTTTTCATTTTATATATACATTTATATGATAGTTATTTAATTTGAGTTTTATATACATACATATCTCCTGGTGCATTCTTTTTATATATACATTTATATGATAGTTATTTAATTCAAGTTTTATATACATACATATCTCCTCGTACATTCTTATTTATATACACATACTGTAACTACTTCCATATCGTATTTTGAATTTTATAATTATTACTGTTATACTAAAACAAGTTTCATACAATGGAATTTTAGACACTATAATGTGGGTGAGTCTACCATGATAAAATCAATACTCCACATACAAGTAGGTTCCACTACTTCTGTGGTATTATTTTTACATGTTTGTTCATTTATATGTAACTAAATGCCATGTCTATTTTCTGAGATTGAGTAAACTTATTATTATTATTATAGTTGTTGTACTATTTCATAACTTCAGGTGCACGAGAGGAAAAGAAACCATTGGAAGAATTCTACTTACTTTCTGCTAGGTTCTTGTCATCGAAAAACTTTTCTCGTGGAAGCAGATGGTGATTTTATCTGTTTGGTATGCTCTTCTTCTAAATGATATTTCCATCGTCATTCAATGCTCTGTTGTTTTCCATAGGTAACCTCATGAAACTAGTTTTTATTATAAAAACCTACCCACCAAGATCTAGAAATTTATGTAATCTTACAAGACCCCTGGTCAAACCGTCTCATGGGGAATAAGTTACTGTGGTACTTTTAGTGGGTTTATTAGATAAGCATAGGCACTGGGCAGAAATTGGGTGTCTAGTTATTAATTGGTGTTGTTTTCGAATTTTTTTATATATCATCTCTTTTATGGTTTCTCAGTTTTCTAAGGATTTTCGTGTTTTCAAAATAAAATTGGTATATGGTATTTTCGGTGTGCTCTACTAGACCTGTTTTATTAGTTGTCTTGATAAGTGTTTCTGGTCTTATATTGCGTTTATGTTCGACAATTCTAGTTTTTAGGTATCGTCTGTCCGATGTATTACCTTGTAGACTATGGCACTTTCGAAATCTTTTGGAATAATAATGATAAACCATACTTAAGGAAAGAAAAAAGGATATTCGGAATTAAATCAAAGTTATTTTTTCTAGATATTTCCACATATTCTCATTTCTCGGGACAAAAGTCTCGAATTAATCTCTGTATTCATAATAGACTAATGAGTGAAGGAAAAATGGGTTGTGATGAATGACGACATCCAGGTCAAAAAACCATACGATCTGAGCCCTCCCAAATAATCCAGCCAAGATGCCATCGTCGCTGCCAGATGTTATTGCTGCGCCGGTGAGGAACATCTATATCCACTCGTCTCCAGATTATTTGAGACAACTACCGATCTCACCGAATCAGGACAAGGAAGCCATCATTCACGAACGAAATCAAAATTGCACAATCTCTAGAGGCAAGAGTTGTCTCGTGTTTTAATTTCCTTTAAGATAACTCTCGAACAAAATGGTATATACCCATGTTTTAGGAATTTTTGAAGGATTCCTAACACAATCTCAGTGAAAATATAGGATTCCCCCACACCTGAAAAGTTCTATTGACACCAAGACAAAAAGAAAAAAAAGCTTCGAGGTACTCCAAGTAAATATTAAGGATTATCTTGCCAACCGACAATACATCGGCCCTCAACACAACACAGAAGAGGGTGGGAATAAATTCCAAAACCCTCCTGCTTACTCAGAAACTCGGTAAGTATGAGTTTCCAATGTTTTGACATCACTTAACGAGACATCAAAAACTCCTAAGATCACCAAAAAAGTAAAGAGATCCATCATATGCTAGAAACCTAGCACTGACTCTATCTTCTCTCAACTCAAGAAAATAAGAGAAAAAAAAAGGTCCAATACCTATGCCGGAACGAAATTATTGTCTCGCAAACCTTCAAGAAATCAAGCCAACAGCACATATATTCTACTTTGAATGTAAAATTATGCCTCGATTCAATATTCCCCAACAAACAACTACTTTCCGAGCTAATACTCACGCCGAATATTGAACAACAGTTGATGAAATTGAACCAAACCACAAACTTCATCCCAATATAAGCATTTTTCCAAATTCTAAAGCTATACTAGTCATGAAACATTTACTTTCTGATCTAATACTCACGCCGAATATTGAATTACACATGAAAAACATTGGCCATCAAATTTGCGTTCCTCTTAATTTCACAAAATTTGAACAAAACAAAACTTTGTTCTAGCATCAAGTTCAATAAATCTCCCTTGTACAACTGAGTCATACACAATTTACCACTTTCCTATGTTAGTCATATCTGAAGAATTCATTATGTAAATAAATACGCTATAAATTATATAAAATAGTTGTTGGCAGTTCGCCCAAGTGCACTCCGACTACTAAATACCATAAATCTGTTTTTTATACATTTTTGACGACAGCACGCCATTAATTATTGAGCTGCTGATTTATTATGACAGGGTGAAGATCATTATGATGTTAGGAATCTTCGACCCGCGACGATCAAAGCCATCACGTGGACGGATAGGGGATTATAAAAACACGCAACTCCTCAGACAAACTCTCTCTCGGTGTACAGACGTGAAGCAATCAACAAGTCCTCTCGAAATGAGGTTAGATTTCATTCGATCACAATATAGTGAAATAAAGATGAGAAGAGTAAGAATATAGTCGTCTTGCAGTCAACTTAAGAAGCCATTGAGAAAAATTATATTCGAATCAAGTTAAACCGAGTAATGACAGCACCAAGTGAATTCACGAGTAAAAAAGTTTTTTTCCAAAATTACCTATTATTTATCAACGCTTCAAGAACGAGATAAGTCAACGAAAAACCTCAAATCGATAGTTTATGACCTCATAGAAGAAAACCGTATCCACGCAACGCTATTCTGATATACAGTGCGAAGTAATAACAAAATAAACATTTTCAGCGGTATTAATTGAAATAATAATACAGTTAAACTAATTGTCGTTTAAAAACCGTCTCAAGTACAATAAATGTTGGCCCTGCTGATATGGAGTGAGTTCATATATGTTTTCTGTATTTATGGTTAGGAAAATTGGATAATTTATATTGTGAATGTGTCTTTGAATGTATCTCCATAATTTTATGTTCCCTAAGTTTTCAAAAGATAATTATTAACAGTCTTTTCAACAATTGATGTCCCTAATGCTTTAAGTCAATCTATTTGATTTGTAGACTTATAAAAAAACACTTCAAGTAAAATACACTCTATTCTTTGAATATTGTATCAACTTATCCGTTTATTGAACGGATGAAATACTTTGTTAACTTTTATAAAATATATCTGTATATTCGTAATATTTTTCTGAATTCATAATTTTTCGAATCTTTCTGGAACCCGGTACGTACTTCCTGGATGAACAAAACAACTCAACGCCCAAGTATAGAGAGAAAGAGATATTTCCTGTAGGCCACTCCAGTGAGATAATCTCGGGTCGACCATCCTCAGACAGTCGATGCTCTTGATACTTATTTTCTCAATCTAACAACAAAGGATGATCAAGTAAAGTGATAAATTCATAGTATTTGGGAGGTCCTTAGCGTTTAATGGTATATGGTTGGAGGAGTGATCCCTCAATAATAGACCAGTGGCGTAACAGTTTTGGTATTGCAGGTGTGGTGTGTTGATTCATAACACCCTGTATATGGCCGGACTCAACATTTGGTTGGTCAGATGTGGGGTATTTACTTCCTCAACTCTCCCCAGATTCAACATCAGTTTGAAAGAATTCCTTCTTCGAGATTCAATAATAACATACATAAACAAGTACTACAATACATTGAAAAAAGTCATACACGCTGCAAAGCAAATATATTACAAAAAACACATCAGCGAGTCCACGAATGGAATCTCATTGACGTGGAATGTAAGGAATCACTTGTCAACTGAAATAAATATTGTCGAAACAACAGACCTCGCAGTTATTGCGAATTACTTCAAAAATGTATCTCTAGATGCTGTGAACTCGGTGGTACCTACAAAGTCGAGCAAAAATGAGTATACATATTATCTTAGTAAATGTAACTATCAGAAAAATTCACCATTCAAATTCTCACAACTGACAGAAAAACAAATGGTAGATATAATACAAAATTTGAAACCGAAAAAGTCAACTGGGTATGACGAAATACCAATTACGTTGATACAAAATAATATCAGCTTCTTCAAGCAGACACTCACATTTTTGGTGAATTTACCGCTGATTCGAAGAATTTCCCCAAGTATTCTCAAAATCTCCATAATCATTCCCTTATTCAAAAAAGAAAAAAGGAGTTCACTTAATAATTATGGTGGAATCTCTCTATTACCAGTAATAACGGGAATTCAATTGACCGATTATCTTATAATGAATATTATATTAGTTTCATCCCAGTTTGGCCTCTGGGCAAGGCATAAATACCTCCGATGCAATTTTCTCCATATTGGAGCAGATCTATCAGGCATTAGAAAATAAAAATTACTCTCTTGGTATATTCTGTGACATTTCGAAGGCTTTCGATTGTGTTGATTCTGAAATACTTCTGGGCAAATTGAAGTACTACCGCGTACTTGGAAAAGAGAAGGGGTGGGTCTGAAGTAATTCAACAGAGAGACAGATGAGTGTTGAAGTATCGTAAAATGCAAGAGAAGTGAGATCAGAATTTGCAATGGTAAGGAGTGGAGTTTCTCAGGGCTCAATTCTAGGACCAACACTTTTATTATATATATATATATATATATATATATAAATATATTTATATATATATATATATATATATATATATATATATATATATATATATATATATATATATATATATATATATATATATATATATATAAATGACTTAGTGAAAAGGGAAACATTCTCAATTGAATATTGATAGGAAGATTTTTCTGTGAATTGAAAAATCCACGATTAAAATGAAGTTATTTTTTGTGAATGTCTAACAGAAAACAACTACTTCCCCGGCTAAAGCCACACTGGACATTGAACTACATTACATCTGATAGATATTCTGAAAAGGCCCTAACTCAAAAGAAAAAATCTGAAATTGAAAATTTGCATTTTCATTCAGATAGTTATTTGATTTTCTATTCCAGTCTTAATTAAGAACTCATAAAGATGAATGAGGCAAAGAAGAATGTTTTCCAAAAGAGAGTATTCACCAGAAATCATTCGTAACATTGACGCAGGAGAGACATCGCATTCACTAGGTCTTCAATACATTTTTGTCAACGAAAATCTATTTCACGCTTCCACGATCATCAGGAAGACCGGAAGAAATGGGAAACACATTTTCAAGAAGCAATCTCACTTTGCAAAGATGGAAAAAGTTAGAATCATTTCTTTTGGAGAGACCTGTCATGGGGTATGATAGATTTATTTGTTGAAAATATAAACCGGATGTTCATAAAATCAGATGTGGAATCATCTGCGACTGAAAGATAAACTTTAGTCACTATCTTCCATCGTCAAGATAACCTCTTGTGGGGTATTCATGTTGAAAAGGGAAACATTCTCAATTGAATATTGATAGAAAGATTTTTCTGTGAATTGAAAAATCCACGATTAAAATGAAGTTATTTTTTGTGAATATCTAACAGAAAACAACTACTTCCCCGGCTGAAGCCACGCTGGACATTGAACTACATCTGATAGATATTCTGAGAAAAAAATATTTCTATCAATATTCAATTGAGAATGTTTCCCTTTTCAACATGAATACCCCACAAGAGGTTATCTTGACGATGGAAGATAGTGACTAAAGTTTATCTTTCAGTCGCAGATGATTCCACATCTGATTTTATGAACATCCTGTTTATATTTTCAACAAATCAATCTATCATACCCCATGACAGGTTTTAAAGTCAGAAAAGGCTAATTTAAAAGTGTCTCTCCAAAAGAAATGATTCTAACTTTTTCCATCTTTGCAAAGTGAGAGTGCTTCTTGACAATGTGTTTCCCATTTCTTCCGGTCTTCCTGATGATCGTGGAAGCGTGAAATAGATTTTCGTCGACAAAAATGTATTGAAGATCTAGTGAATGCGATGCTCTCCTGCGTCAATGTTACGAATGATTTCTGGTGAGTACTCTCTTTGGAAAACATTCTTTTGACTCATTCATCTTTATGAGTTCTTAATTAAGACTGGAATAGAAAATCAAATAACTATCTGAATGAAAATGCAAATTTTCAATTTCAATTTTTCTTTGAGTTAGCCTTTCAGAATATCTATCAGATGTAGTTCAATGTCCAGCGTGGCTTTAGCCAGGAAGTTGTTGTTTTCTGTTAGACATTCACAAAATAACTTCATTTTAATCGTGGATTTTCAATTCACAAAATAAATCTTTCTATCAATATTCAGTGAGAATGTTTCCTTTCAACATGAATACCCACAGAGGTTATCTTGACGATGGAAGATAAGGACTAAAGTTTATCTTTCAGTCGCAGATGATTCCACATCTGATTTTATGAACATCCTGTTTATATTTTCAACAAATCAATCTATCATACCCCATGACAGGTTTTAATGTCAGAAAACACTAACTTCAAAGTGTCTCTCCAAAAGAAATGATTCTAACTTTTTCCATCGTTGCGAAGTGAGATTGCTTCTTGAAAATGTGTTTCCCATTTCTTCCGGTCTTCCTGATGATCGTGGAAGCGTGAAATAGATTTTCGTCGACAAAAATGTATTGAAGACCTAGTGAATGCCATGTCTCTCCTGCGTCAATGTTACGAATGATTTCTGGTGAGTACTCTCTTTTGGAAAACATTCTTCTTTGCCTCAATCATCTTTATGAGTTCTTAATTAAGACTGGAATAGAAAATCAAATAACTATCTGAATGGAAATGCAAATTTTCAATTTCAGATTTTTTCTTTTGAGTTAGGGCCTTTTCAGAATATCTATCAGATGATTTGTTGAAAATATAAACAGGATGTTCATAAAATCAGATGTGGAATCATCTGCGACTGAAAGATAAACATTAGTCACTATCTTCCATCGCCAAAATAAAAATCTTTCTATCAATATTCAATTGAGAATGTTTCCCTTTTCAACATCTATCAGATGTAGTTCAATTCCAGCGTGGCTTTAGCCGGGGAAGTAGTTGTTTTCTGTTAGACATTCACAAAAAATAACTTCATTTTAATCGTGGATTTTTCAATTCACAAAAAAAATAAAAATCTTTCTATCAATATTCAATTGAGAATGTTTCCCTTTTCAACATGAATACCCCACAAGAGGTTAACTTGACGATGGAAGATGGTGACTAAAGTTTATCTTTCAGTCGCAGATGATTCCACATCTGATTTTATGAACATCCTGTTTATATTTTCAACAAATCAATAAATGACTTAGTTGTGAATTTTCCAGCGGCATTTATCACAATGTTGGCAGATGATGAAGTTTACTTCGTGATAGTGATAACCTGACCTCGTTAAAATGTGCTGCTCAGAACTTAATGAAAAATATTTGAGACCCTGCACTCAACTGCAGCAAAACCCATAATATATTATTTCAACTACACCACAAATTAGATAGTTCAGAAATCCCATTGTATAATGAAAATATTGAACATATGGAAATCACAAAATTTTTGGGTATTTTCGTAGATATGCAACTGAAATGGTCAAAATATATCAAACAACTGAATATTAAACTCAGCAGATCACTCCACACCATACTTATAATTAAAAAAAACTGGGTATCACAACTGCCAAAACAGTATATTTTGCTCATTTCCATAGCCTGGTACAGTATGGCATAGAGTTTTGGGGTACAGCGACGAACTGGAATTCTACTTTCAAGCTTCAAAAAAGCTATCCAAATCCTATGTGACCTAAAACAACTAGAGACTTGCGGGAAAGTTTCGTAACTCAAAAAATATTCACGATGACTAACCTTTTCATCTTCAAACTGAATATTCTCATACATAAAAATAAACAGAAACTGAAAAATACCTCTGAAATACACTCATATCCCACAAGGAGTCAGAACTATGGACTGCCTCGACACTCATAAAGGACCCTTATACACTGCAACACAAATTCATAATAAACTTTCGAAAACACTGGTGAAGAACAATTTGAGATCAAATTGAAAACACTCATTGCTTTCACAATTTGGATGAATTTTTCTCACATCAATTCTAAAATTATTGGTCTGACTTCCACTGGCCGTTGCTAATATCCGATTCCTTATAGTATAGTTTTCCATAAAATATACATTCATACATACCCACGTATAATGAATATAACTATTGCCGTACATCCAATTTTGATTTAGGTCTTGTATATTTTTCTTTTTGCCATATCATATTATATCCAATTTCTTTTAGGGCTTGTATTTTTTCTTTTTTTTTTTTTTTTCTACTTCTTCTTTTTTTTTTTTTTTTTTATACATTTTTTATTTTATTCCTAGGACTTGAATTTGTTATACTACTTGAATTTTGGTAACCAAACAAATTAATGCTGGTACGTTTCCCCCTTTAGTAGGCTTTACATGTAACTCAATTTTGACTTTTTTATATATTTTTTAATTATTTCATATAAGTTTCATGTTACTGGAAATAAATGCGTTTCTATATATCTATCTACCATAGAAGATACGCGATTCAACAAGTGCATGATGGATAATTTTTAGGTGGACTCAGTCTATCACTCTTGCAAATTTTTGAACTTATGTATCATTGTTCTAATGGTGTTATTAATTTTTTTGATATGGTGGTCCCAACTTGAATGATTATCGATAGTTATACCGGAGTATTTGACCTGGTTTGTTGACATGATTGATAATTTGTCCTCTTGGTTATCAATTCATAGGAGAGTAACATTCGGAAGTTTATATTTGTAGTTGGCTAGTGGAAAAAACATTGTTTTCTTGCATTTACAGTCAATACCTTGTGATTGAACCAGTCAGATATTTTGCAGAGATCAGTTTCCACTTTCTGTTTCAGGTTTTTCCAAGAATTTGAGGTGAGGTGTCCTCAGCAAAGCTGAATATTTCCCCACTGGTGTTCATAGTCAGGAAATTATTCATATATGTATATATATATATATATATATATATATATATATATGAATATATAATGGGAAGAAAAGGACCCAAGATAGTTCCTTGATGCACCCCAAATTTTATAATTCTTTCGTCACTATATTGATAGTTGATTTTAACTTTTCGTTTTCTGTCAAGCACTTTTCCCCTAAAATCCATGTCTTGCAAAGTTTTTCAAATGGCATCCCAGATTTTCCAATGCTTTTTGCGATTTTGCATCAAATTCTGAATTCAACCGTATAGCACACTCATAATTTCCCTTGAATACTGATGAAAAACAGCAGATTTATTGCATTTTATAAAGAGGGCCATGGATAGGTCAAAATAAAACGCAATAACACGAGTTTTAAGAAATTGATCTATCAGTTATAATTGTATTGCCTGTTCAGTTCAATCTAGTTGTGTGTTCCTGTAAAATCGCAGACAATACAAACTAAAGTGAATGTTTCAAATTATAAAAAATTCTTTCATTAAAACTCCACCAACATGATGGTTATAACAAAAAAATTAAAGTGATAACATGAATTTTTTTAGTAAGTGTTCGAACTGCCTCCCTCAACGTAGAATACACATATTGTACCTTTTTAATATTTCTCGATTCGTGACAGCTGAAAGGGTCGTTCGCGATATGGAAGCACAAACATTTGTGATACTATTTTTTAAATCATGTACAATTTGTAGACGTCGCATATAAACTAAGTCTTCAATATATCCCCACAGAAAGAAATCCTTCGAGCTGGCCATGGTGTTGCACCCTCATTTCTAATCCATTTCTCATTGAAAGTGTCATCCAAATATTGGGTAATTATTCTATCATTATGCGGAGGTACCCCATCTTGTTGAAACAACATATTCAGTCGAGTTTCTATTGGTTAATGCTCCAAGAGATTCGGTAACACATGTTGGAGGAAAAAGAAGTACCTCTCTCCATTGAGAATTCCTTCGTTAAAATGAGGTCCTATCAAATAACCATCAAAGATTCCGCACCAAACATTAACCCCCCACACAGACTGATATCTCGTTTCTTGAACCCAATGAGGGTTCACGTCAGACCAATAGTGACAATTATGTTTGTTTATTATACCGTTGTTATGGAAACGGCTTTCATCTCTCCATAATATTTTGTTCAGAAACTGATCATCATCATGAATACGGGTGGACAACCATGCAATGAAGTTCAATCTCCTATCAGCATCTCCCAAATAAGGGAATATATTATAGTTATGGACAATAAACAATAAAGATTATTATCTGGCTGTAGTCCTTGAACCAGACGCATTTTGTAGGGATGGAATTTGTTTTTTGACAAAATACGTTGTATTGACGATTTTGAAATATCACAATCCATTGCTACTTGTCTGGTAGAACTATGTGGTTCCAATACCATTTAACCTAGCACCACAACAGTGTGAATCTCATATATATCCGTTTTTTGTTTTCTTCGCTTCTTTTCATTAAAACATCCATTTTGTGCCAAATATTTGGCGAAGCTAGTTGATGTTTTGTCTGACGGTAATCTTCTGTCGGGATACCGATTAGCGTATATTCTCACTGCTTTTTCTGCATTCCTTCTTACTTCGCCTTAAATACATATCATATCTAACTTTTCTGCATTCGAAATTCGAACCATTTTTCAATTTTACGAAAAACCTACACAAAACTGGATATACTCTCGTAAAATCTGACAGGTATGAATACTCGTATTATGGCCCTCTTCATTGAAAAATCTGGAATGCCATTTGAAAAAATTGGCGTCGGTGTCACCTAGTGAATAGGAGGACCCTTTGACAACAAGATCATCTGCTTTCACGAAATATGGGTATCATCTTTCATTTCCCAGATATTTGCCCGCGGAGTTTTATATGGGACAGCCTGTATATATATATATATATATATATATATATATATATATATATTATTATTATTATTTTCGCACATTTCGGTATTTCCTGTATAATTTTCAATTTCATCTGCTTTCCCGCTAACAGAGGCACTCAGGAGCTGGATCAGTTACTGGACTAATTTTCGGATCCTGGTGCATGTCATCTTCTGACATAACAGTTGTAGAATTTTCGAACTCCTTTGGAAGCTTCATGTTACAAGCAAATTTAATGTCTGAACTATTCGAAATGAGTAATCTAGAGCTTCTAGGATAAGCGATATCCATTATAGAGTTAGTTGAATTACTTTTGGTAGTTAGCAATGTCGGATTCTGATCTCTTCTCCACCTTTTTGTAACCGGGATATGCTCGTTTGTTCTATCTACGTTTTCTTTCATTTTTGCCAAAACTACCCAGCAGCTTATATAGCATAATTCTCTCTTTTTCTCTCTCAATCCTTTTTGTGTCAGATCAAAATGTTTCTGACACACAACGTTTTACTCACATTCGACATTTGAATTTTACTCTCATCGCGCACAAAGAAGTTTCATTTAAAAAATATAGATCAGCCTTTGGAGGTTATGAATTTCTACGGTATACATTACTCACAATTTATCCTAAGCCACCAAATATCTTTATTGGTCGAAAAAAACCTTACATCTTTTCAGTGTTTAAGGGTTCTGAATTCCCAAACATCTAATTTTCATCATAACAATATTTTTCTGTTACTCAACTGTTCTCTCAGAAAGATCTTTCGTGAGCCTCCATTACATGACATCTCTTGCAAATAAAACAATGTATTCTCGATATTTATTTCGGCACTATAATTGATTTATATGTGATATCTTCTACCCTATTTAACGGAACTAACCAGACAATTTGTAACCATACATATATTTCGGATGCAATAATTCAGGCACCCTGCAACTGAACCCATTATCTCCGAAAAGCATGACTTTAAAACAAGCATTTTTTAGAAAGGTTCTTATTGAGAACAAATTATACTTCCTTCTGTAAGCGGTCAAATTTCGGCGGATTTGTAGAGAAATAATTTCAAAATATCTTATTTTCTGTTTTGTTACAAAAACCTACCATTCTTGCTGAGCTCTCACATTTGATTTTGTACTTCCCTGTATATCATAATTAACCACCCATCACGCTATTGATTTCCAAGTAGACTTTTCTATTGCATTCTTCTAAAAATTATAATAAAACACTGACTGCAGCCAATATGTGGCATCAATAACATTGAATCTCAGCTGTAGTCAGTAAGATCAGGAGTTTTCTCTCAAAACCTCTTCAACACACTATACCACAGTCAAAGCTGTAGATGTAACATAGATCATACCAAATCGCATACGTTCACGTATGAAGAGAGTGTGAACAAAACATTTCGCTAACAAAAACGCTGGCAACGATAGCCTCGTCAGACAGAAGACTAAAGTTAGCCACACACCTATTCCCTCCGAATTATGAACTCCAATAACATCGAAACAAAACGAATGATCGAAAAAATTCAACAAAATAGATTGGAATCAAAGAATGCAATTGATGACACTGAAGCTCGAATACAACTCAGAATAGAATAATCCTACTAAATAAAACTCCCTTTTGAATTTAATATTGAGAAACTGGAACGCCAACAGAAACCAGGAAATATTGTGATATTCGGTCTTAATGAAGAACGCCACGAAGTTACTTTCGAACTCATGCGCGAAGGGCTGAAATATTTACTACAAATAGAACTATCGTTGAACCAAGTTGAGGATATATACTGTCTGGGTTCGAGGAAAAACTGTCCTGTGAAAATTGAATTTGTATCAAACCTCACCAAAAAAACAAATATTTACAAATTGCAAAAAGTTGAAGGGAACAGGGGTCACAATTTCTCAGGATTTCACGTCCCAACAAAGAGAAGAATTGAGAGTGCTAAAAAGACATCTTCAAACCCACAAACAAAACAAAAACTTTCATAGAAGGAAATAAATTGGTGGTTGAAAAAATAGAATACACAATAAATCAACCACTCGATATTGAAGAAGGTGCAGAGAATAGAGAGGATGCCCCCAAACCGAAGAGTGTCCCATCAACTCCCACTCAACTACTGCTCTGCGAATCACACGAAGAAGAATATGACAAATATCTACAAGAATCAGCGAATCCCACCACCCCGATCCCTAAAGCAAGTGGAACGACCAGAAAACAACCGCCGAAATCAACCATCGGACAAAATCCCGAAAAAATCTAAACTAGGTTAACCAGTGAAAAAGAAAAAAAATTCAAATACCTTTACTCATCATAAAAAATGTGAATCTTCTTATCAAACCACATACCATTATCATCCTATAATACAACACATTGTTAATACTAGATCGATTTCTTTATTGCCTGTTTTCTCCATTGATAGTTTTTATGTCCATTCCCATTTCCATTCGTTTTAGTATAAGACACATATTAATACAGTCTATCTCCATATATTACATTGCAGTAAGTAAGTCTGGCTCATTATCAAATTGATGTTTATATAATTTCATTCTCTATATTATATTGGACATGCAAATACAAAATAAACCCATTCATAAGAGGATATAAGAACGAACCAATATTAACAAAAGTGATTTCAGATGTGGAAGATTTTGTTTCAGATGAACCAACCCCAACCAGCATAATACACTTCAATATCAGAAGTATTACTAAAAATATAGATGAAATGATTGTATTTTTGAATAGACTTTTACTCGAATTTCAAATCATAGTAAAACATAGTAAACATTGTAAAACATATGGCTACACCACATTGTATAATGAAGGTACGCTGAACAAAAATTATGGTGTGATAATGTTTATCAACAATAATATTAGTTACACGTATAGCATGAGAAACATTGGTGATATTAAGGCTCTAGAGATTATCACAAAATCAAAATATACAAATATTATGATCACCCATCTACAGATTCCCAAACACTTGTCCAAAAAGGTTCGATATAGATTCATTGAACTATATTCAGTCTATCGAAAAAAGTGACGTGCAAATAATAACGGGAGATTTCAATATAGATTTACTTTCAGAATCAGATTTTGTCGAAGAAAACAAAAATACCTTGAACAGTTTTGGTTATCAATCGTACATTAATGGATACAACCTACCACAGAGTCAAACATGTATCACCCACTTTTTTGTGAAAATACTAACTGATGATAAAATTAAATCATTTGTCTTCCATTTCATTATCACATATCATTATCCTATAGCAGTAACAATAGACCTATATCAAAACCTTCAGAGGACTCTCAACACTTGCAGTAATAAATACAAACAATACATTGATTATGCAACACTGAAAACAGATTTGAAAAATGAAACGTGAGATGACTTTTACTTTTTACAAGACATAGACGAAATGAGTAATAAACTCACTGAAAAAGTTAACTTATATATTGAAAAAAATACAAAAAACGTCAAGCTAAGGAAAGAAAATAGGAAACGAGAAAAATTTAACCAAAAAAAATGTGTATAAAACATTACTAAAAGACATAAACAACCTACATCTGAGAACATAGTACCATACTTACAAAAATAAATTAGATAAAATTTCTAAAAAGAAATATGCACAAAATCTAATTAAAAACGATGTGAACCAATCCAAGGCTCTCTGGGAATGTGTGAATGACATCTGCAATCGATCCAAATCTGAAATAAAAATTGAAAAACTCATATCAACCGACGGTACATTATTGCATTCCAAAAATTATATATCTAATAGTTTCAATGAATATTATAGTACTCTGGGTCAAACATATGCGTGTAAAATAATAGTTCCTGACAACTATATAGAAAACGAGAGAAGATTAGAGAACACAATGTATCTGTATCCCACCATCACCAAAGGAGTCCACAAAATCATAATGTAACTAAAAACAAAAACGCGCGCGAAAACTTTTAAACAAATAGAGACATTTGATAAACTGTCGTTTCGAAAAAAGTAACTTTCCAAAACCAATGAGAGTAGGAATCGAAGAACCACTTTTCCAAAATGGCGGTTACTTGGTAATGATAAATTATAGATCAGTCTCACTACTATCAAACTTCTCTGAAATATTATAAAAAATCCTCAAAATCAGAATACTAAATTTTTGTAATAAATTTAATTTCTTATCTAAATATCAGTATGGATTTAGAGAGAGAAAATCAACGGAATAGCTATTTACCAGTTGACGTCTTATATTTATAACTCACTAGATAAAAGTAAACCATCTTCATGCATCTTTGTTGACCTCTCTAATGCCTTCGATACCGTGTGCCACAGAAAACTGCTCGATAAATTGGACAGCTATGTGATTAGAGAAAATATTTACGGAAAGGTTTTTTAACAGATCGTGAGCAGAGAGTCAGTATTGGTATTGATTGTGGGTATGTAACATACGGAGTTCCACAAGGAACTGTACTCGGTCCATACTTGTTCACTCTGTAAATAAACAGTTTACTCACTGTAGGAATGAGAGGTAGAATATAATAAATTGGACAGCCATATGATAAGAGGAAATATTTACGGAAAGGTTTTTTAACACATCGTGAGCAGAGAGTCAGTAGTGATTGTGGGTATGTAACATACGGAGTTCCACAAGGAACTGTACTCGGTCCACACTTGTTCACTCTTTATATAAACAGTTTACTCACTGTAGGAATAAGAGGTAGAATTCTGAGCTTTGCAGACGATACTGCTATATTCTATGGGGCGAATTCATGGGACCCCTTGAAATCAGAAGCGAAGGACTAAAGTCGTCCTTTGCTTCTGATTTTCAGTTCAGATATAATACATTAACTCTCAACTCAGAAAAACGAAAAATCTTCCTTTTGCTTCATATTTCAGCAGATTACCAAGTGTGGGTCCTTTGATAATTGAACCAAATTTTCAAATCCCTGAAGCTGACTCGATCAAATATCTAGGTATTGTAATTGACCGACATCTCAAGTGGGACCTACAAATAAAAAATATAGGTAATAAGCTAAGAGGTATATTATATAGATTCAAATATTTGAAAGATTACCTCGATATTAAATACCTTACAATATTATAGGTATAATGCACTTGTTCAATCACATTTGACGTACGGTATTGTGGGCTGGGGCGGTGTGAATGACATGCACTCAAACGTAATACAGAGATAGATTTTAAGAACTATATATACCACTCAGATTCCCCAATGATGAAATTCATTAAGAATCAGGTATATTTGATATTAGACAACTTTTCTGTGTAAACATGTTGATCAACATCAAGAAAAATTAAATTTCCTCCCACCCTATCAAACCCTCCTACAGCACAAGAAATGAAACAATCTCGTTGAGTGTACCTCGCTGTGACAAAACCATAAGGTCACGTCACCGTGATTTTCCTGCACCAAAACTTCACAGTTTTATGTCTATTGGAATCAAGAATACATTATTTGGGTTCCCATCCCAGTTTTGATTGAGATGTAGTTCAATGTACAGAGTAGTTGATTCGTGTTAGATATTCACAAAAAATAACTTCACATTCTCATTGTGAACTTTTCAGGCAATATTCAATTGAAAATGTTTCCCTTTTCAACATGAATACTTGAACGATGGAATATATTTTATAATGATGATTCCACATCTGATTTTATAAACAAACCTTTCATATTTTCAAACATTATTACAAGTTATGAAATACTATAGAAATATTCTTAATGCAGAGGATTTGAAAATCTACAAATAATTCCACATCAGGATTACACTAGTTTGAAAAATGCCCTTGAGAACTCCTCTTAATGTATGAAAAATAAATTACACCAGAATCTTGAACAATGTTATGAGGTTCTTCTTACTACTATAACGTAAATAAACTTAACTTGGTTTTACTAATTTATTTAACACTTAATCTATAACTTAATTTATATTACTACGCCACTGTATAGCTCGATCGTATGGGCTCGTTCAGACTGTCTGACTCCGCTTGAGGGTTGCCTATTTATCTCCGATACAGCATTCTCGATGTTTCGAATTCTTTCAGTTGGCGACCGGCGTGTTCCAATTGTTTCCAATATTGACCGTTGTTTTCCGCGGCAGAGCGGCTGGATGGTTCTCGAATATCTCCGGGGATGATCTCATCGTTGTCGATGGCAACGCGCGAGGCGACAGGTCCGGCCTAGGTTCGTTACATTGCCCCCTTCTTAAAGACATTTCGTCCCGAAATTTCATCCTTGGAGTGTGACGATATCTGCATGACTCCCCATATCTGCACCGTGAAGTTCGATGGAAGTAACACTCCACGGTCTTCATGATCGGTCGTGGAAGAGGGTTACAGCAAACCAAAATCTTGACGCCACTGGATCTGAATATTGCCTCCAGCATACTTCTTATGACTCTCCAGTCCAACCCACAGGACAATTTTGGAATTGCTAGATCCACCAGATTCTGGTCCACCGTAGTATCTCTTAGTTTGGTGAGACTCTTCCAGACATCTTCATAGGACGGTTTATCTTGGGAATGCCTCTTGGTAACTAGGTAGTAGATGTTTCTCTGGCCTTTCTTCAACTGTAGCACCCCACCAACTTCTGGATTCTGCTCCCGCAGTGTTTGGAGTTGACCAAATTTCTTGGAGAACACTGCGGCGATGCCCCTGGACATTTGAAGATCTTCTGCCACACAGTGCGCTAGTGCGTAGTCAGCAGGCACCTCGAAAGGTCTCGTGACTCCTCTCTAGTAACCCCATGTAGAACTTTCTGCCCGTTTGAATACAAGGACATAAACTTCTCGAACGTCATATCATCCTCCGGTGGCTTGAGGGTGCGAACTTGGTCATGGTTTCCAGCGTAAGGGCCAACCTGTTGAAATGGACGACCCTTGGTTTCCCTCGGGGTGGCTATGGATTCGGTACACAAGGTCGTTTATCCTTTTCACGATTTTATACGGGCCTTCCACGAGTTCCGCAACTTTGGTGATAGTCCACGACGACGTTGGGTTGTACAGCCAAACCAGGTCATCAACCTTGAATCCTCCAGCGTCGGCCTTGATGTCATAGGTCTTCTTCATTTTATCCTGGCACCTGGATGTTCAACCGGACTCGTTCGTGGATGTCGTCCATTCTCTGCCGAAGTTTGCTGACGTAGTCCTCTCCCGCAGTGTCTTGTCCCGGCGGTATCCCAAACTTCAGGTCACAAGGCAGTCGCAGTTCTCGGCCCATTATAATACTAGCAGGAGTTTGACCGGTTGACTCGTGTACTGCGGATCGATAGGCCATCAGGAACAAATGAAGATACTGGTCCCAGTCTCTTTGATGGTCAGAGACAACCTTGGACAAGTGGCGGTTGATCGTCCTGTTCATCCGTTCCACCATTCCATCGGACTGCGGATGTAGGGCCGTGGTTCTTGTCTTGCGGATGTTCAGCAGTAGACATATTTCTTGGAAGAGGTTGGATTCGAAATTTCTGCCTTGATCCGAGTGCAGCTCCATTGGAATACCGAATCGACATATCCACTCTTTCACCAAGACGTCGGCGACGGTGATGGCTTCCTGGTTGGGCAGGGCATAGGCTTCCGCCCACTTACTGAAGTAGTCCATTGCCACAAGGATGTATTTATTCCCGTGGTCGGATACGGGAAACGGGCCGGCGATGTCAATGGCGATTCTCTCGAACGGGCTGCCTACGTTGTACTGACGCATCGGGGCCTTGGGGCGTATTCGAGGTCCATTGCTAGCAGCGCATACAGCGCACTTTCTGCACCAGTCCTGGACGTCAGCTTGACAATTGGTCCAGTAAAACCGTTGCCTCACTTTCTGCAGGGTCTTCGTCACTCCCAGATGTCCTCCAGCGACTCCATCATGGATTTCCCGCAGCACTTCCTCTCTTCTGTTCCTGGGAACAATTATTTGGCGTCTGTCTTCCCCACCAATATCGGCCTCCAGCACACGTTTCAGGATCCCATTGTCCAGAATAAGAGAGTTCCATTGTGCCCAATAGGACTTAACAGCCGGCGAGTAACCTGCGACTTCCTGCCATGATGGTCTTCGATTGCCCTTCTTCCAGCTGACAACTAAGCCAAGGTCGGGGTCTTTCTGGATATTGCTGTCATTCCAGTTGTCATCCATTGCCGCGGTTCTACAAAGTGTTGCTTCTTTCTCTTCTGCTCGTCGGCAATGTGAGCAATCATCTGGACATGGTCTTCGCGACAAGGCATCTGCATTCTTATGGCTAGTTCCGGCTCGATGTTCGATCTCGAAATCGAATTCTTGGAGTCTCTCGATCCAACGTGCTACTTGACCCTCAGGATTTTTTGAACTGTAAGAGCCATTTGAGAGCTGCATGGTCAGTTCTCAACAGGAATCTTCTTCCATACACGTACTTGTAGAAGTGTTCCACTCCCTTTACAACAGCTAACAGCTCTCGCCTGGTGACACAGTAATTGCGCTCTGGTTTGCTAAGCGTCTTGCTGAAATAACCAATGACCTTCTCCTGTCCCTCCTGGATCTGAGATAGGACAGCTCCAAGTCCCACGTTGCTGGCGTCCGTATCCAAAATGAATTTCCCTTTGGGTAGGGGATAGCTCAGTATAGGTGCGTTGATCAAAGCTCCTTTCAGCTTCCTGAATGAGTCTTGACATTCTTCGGACCACTGGAACTTTGTTTGGCCTTCCGTGAGCTTGGTCAGTGGTTTAGCGATGTTGGCGAATCCTAGCACATATCGGCGATAGTATGTGCATAAACCAAGGAAACTTCGAAGTTGGTGAATGTCTTTTGGGATGGGCCAATCCTTAACAGCTTTTATCTTCTGGTCATCCACTGCTACTCCTTCCCCAGAGACAACGTGGCCGAGGTATCGTACTTCTTTTTGGAACAGATGGCATTTCTTAGAGCTCAGCTTCAATCCGGAGTTCCTCAGTCGCAGGAATAATTCCTCCAGGTTTTTCACGTGATCCTCGAACGATCTGCCGACCACAATTATGTCGTCGAGATACACTAGACACGTGTTCCATGAGAGTCCCTTCAGCACTGTCTCCATCAATCTTTCGAATGTGGCGGGAGCATTACAGAGCCCGAATGGCATAACGGTGAACTGCCACAATCCTGAGCCGATGGTAAAAGCAGTCTTTTCTTGATCTTCCTGAGCCAGTTCTACTTGCCAATATCCACTCTTCAGATCAAGGGTCGAGAAAATCGTGGAACCAGCCAACGTGTCTAGGGTGTCATCTATTCTCGGGAGAGGGTAACTGTCCTTCTTCGTGACATTATTAAGTTGGCGATAGTCTACACAAAAGCGTGTCGATCCATCCTTTTTCTTCACCAGTACGACTGGAGAGGACCAGGGACTGTCAGATGGTTCGATAACTCCTTCTTTTCCCATATCGCTGACTATTTTGTCAGCCTCTTCCTTGTTGGCAAGAGGAAGTCTTCTTGCTGATTGCCGGATCGGCCGAGAATCTCCAGTATCAATTTTGTGCTGGACCACATTAGTTCGACCCCCTTTTCCTTGTCCGGTATCGAAGATGTCTTGGTACTTTTTGACTAAATCTCTTAGTTTGGGCTGTTGAGCTGGTTTTATGTCTTTGGAAGAGATGGCAACTAATTTTTCTAGTTCTGTGGGTAAGTTGTTGGGTTGGCTAATCGTACCTCGTACGCCCCGGATCACAGATGAAACTGACGAGCAGTGCCCCAAAATTGTTCCTTTCTTCAAGGTCACTGGGAAATAATTGACATTCATGACCCTTACCGGCACAAATTTGTCAGCACGCAACAAGGTCTTCCCTAGTGCAATCCCTCGTCCAATTTTCTCATCATGAAGTTTGGGCTCGAACATCACCACGTCTCCACTGCTCGCACTCCCGTCCAGGCGAGCCTCCAGAATGGTTTCAGCCCTCTCAGGTACGCTTACATCTTCAGCCAACAGCACACGGATCAACTCCTCACTTCTCCCATGAAGCACCAGCTCTTCTCCGTTGACACGTAGGACGCCGTCTTTGAAATACAATTCAAACCCTCTGGAATTCATGATGTCCATTCCGATGATTGCGTCGTCTTCGATGTCCGCTACAAGTGTCTGATGTTTCACTTTAGTGCTGCCCAAAATTATTTCAATCGGTAGCTCGCCATATACAGTAGCTTCCAAGTTGTCGTTTCAATCCGTTCCGGTGTTCTGGCAAAGGAAGGCCCGAGAATTGTCCTAGTCGCACCTGTATCTAGCAGCATGGTGCAAGGCTCGTTATTGATGAGACCGTCTACGAAGACACCTTTGTTCTGTCGTTGAAGGATAGCGACATATGCGTTGTTAACCGGGGCTTGCCGGACACATGCCGACGATTGCCCCTTCTCGTCGACCTTCTTTAGTTTTCCTGCATCGGAGTCGATGAATGTTGGACATTTGCTACGCACATGTCCAATTTTGCCACAATTCCAGCATCTTATCTGTCTTTTCTCAGGCAACACTTCCTTAATCACTTTTCTTATGGCAGCTTCCAAGTTAGCAGGCTCCTGTGAGTCTTCCTCAATCGTTCGAACTTTATTTTGGCTTTCGCAGCATTGTTTGGCTGCTTCGAATTCCAAAGCGCGTGCCAGTGCGTCTACGAGATGTGTTGGACGAGCTAATATCAACGCTTGTCTGGTTTCTTGGTCACGGAGTCCATCCAAGAATGCCTGAACCGCTAATCGCTCCATTACATTGTCTGGTGTGGCTGGATATGCGAGACGAACCAAGCGTGCAATGTCAGTTTTGAATTCTTGTAAGGATTCACCCGATTTTTGGCAGCGATTTTTCAGCTGGGAGTGGTATACGTGTTCCAAATGGGCGTGGCCATATCGTAATTCTAGATGTTTAATCAGCTGATCATAGTCCTCCTGTTCTTGGGCGGTGAGAGTTTGTAGAATATTCGTCGCTTCTCCACGTAATGCAAGTGTTAGTGCTACAGCTCTTTCCCCTGCATTCCATCCATTTGCTTTGGCCGCTGCTTCAAACTGTCGGCGGTAATTTTCCCATGGAGTTTTTCCGTCGAATTGAGGCGGCTTCATGGAAAGCTTTCCTATTTCAGAAATGACCTTGACATCTTTTATACCCTCTTGAACTTTATCCAAGTTCAAACTCAAGTCCAGCATTGCATTTTCGTTAACCATCTCTGTGGAGGGCGCACTATTAATTCGTTTTTCCAGCTTACTGATCGTTTCCTTTATTTTATCTACCTCCGTGTTCATTTGCTCCCTAATTTTATCTATCTCTGTCTCAACGGTTCCCATTCTTCCTTCTAGAAAATTAGCCACACCACACAATTCTTTTTTTAGGCCTTGTGTGTTTTCCAGGAACTTCTCTTCCAGGCTTCCCGCATTTTCTTCCAGGCTTCTTGAATTTTCTAGAAGCTTCTCTTCCAGATTTCTAGAATTTTCTTGAAGCTTCTCTTCCAGATTTCTAGCATTCTCTTCCAGGCTTCTTGAATTTTCTCGAAGCTTCTCTTCCAGATTTCTAGAAAGCTTCTCTTCCAGATTTATAGAATTTTCTTGAAGCTTCTCTTCCAGATTTCTAGAATTTTCTTCAAGCTTCTCTTCCAGATTTCTCGAATTTTGTTGCAGTTCTTCTTTCACGGATTTAGTAGTTTCTTCGAGTTTATTCATTACCAAACTTAAATCGCCTCCGGGAACTTCGAATAAAAATGTTTTGGGGTCCTCACCTTCTTGTATAAGTCCTTCTGCAAGTCTTTCCTGGAGTACTTGCTTTTTACCTGTTGTTTCCAGTTCCCTTTCCTCCAATTCCTGTTTCAATTCCGCTACCTTCAAGTCCGCAAGGCGCACTTTTCTTGAACACATTTTGTCTTTGACGAGGTATCAGTCTGTTTTACACGAAAAGTTTATCAGTTTGTTAAAAATACACTTCGCGAATTCTTTTCCACGGGCCACCAGTCTATTGTCTGTTTCACGCGAACAGTGTAGCAGTTTATATTCCCACGCACAATTGTCCACTTCGCGAAAACCGGCCCACTGTCTATTTTTGGCGTACAAAAAGGTCTATCAATTTATTTTTCTGACTATCCACTCCACGATCACTTGTTTATTTTCAAAATATCGCTTCCGACACCAATTATAACGTAAATAAACTTAACTTGGTTTTACTAATTTATTTAACACTTAATCTACAACTTAATTTATATTACTACGCCACTGTATAGCTCGATCGTATGGGCTCGTTCAGACTGTCTGACTCCGCTTGAGGGTTGCCTATTTATCTCCGATACAGCATTCTCGATGTTTCGAATTCTTTCAGTTGGCGACCGGCGTGTTCCAATTGTTTCCAATATTGACCGTTGTTTTCCGCGGCAGAGCGGCTGGATGGTTCTCGAATATCTCCGGGGATGATCTCATCGTTGTCGATGGCAACGCGCGAGGCGACAGGTCCGGCCTAGGTTCGTTACACTACTATCGAATCACCCCTTTCCAATCTAATAAATGAAAAAACTTCGTCAGAGATTAGGGTATTTGATATCCGTTTGGATTAAGTTATGAGTCTTCGGAATCTGTGTTCTATTTTATGGGTAACTGTATATAACGCTATTCCAAACCCTTTATATATATATATAAATATATATATCAATTGACAAACAAACCCAACCTCAAATTTATAATACTCCACTTAGATAAGAGTTAAGGTCTGAAATACTTTTTGCGAAAAACTGAAGATAAGTACCCTCAATTTGGTTGAAGTTTATGTTGGAGCATCATTATCAAAATCATTTCTGATTGAATTATCTAGGAAAATATTATCCAATCAACATGTTTTTGGTGAAGAAAAACAATTATAGTAGTAGTACTTGAATGTTTTCTCTCGATTCGTGATAACTAGTTGCAAAGTCGAGCCTTTCATGATAGTTTGTCGTAGGCTGTTCAGTACACCACTGATTAACGCATAAAACATACACAAAATTTGGAAATGAAAAGAAACGTAGCCTTTTTTCATTGTTCCCGGTAGAAACACACTGATATATCGATACTTACATTAGACATAATTTACAGTAACCCAAAACAGTTTGTACTATTGTCAAGTCATCTTTCATCATTTCAGTCAGTGAACATAGTTCCAAAATATATTTTTCATTTGAAGAATATGCATTTTTTTTATGGTGAAACAGGAGGAAATGCCAAAGTCGCTGCTGAATTATATCAACATAGATATCCAAACAGACATCATCCACATTTCACTACTTTTATAGCTGGGCATCGACGACTGAAGAAAACAACGGGGTCTTTTGAATTCAGTAAACACCATTGTGGTGCGAATAGAATAAGAAGAGATAATGTTACGGAAGAATAAATTCAAATATACGATTAGCAGCAGATCCTTCTACCAGCACTCGGGCTATTTCGTATAGGTTACAAGTGTCATAATCAACAGTAAGTTGGGTAGCACGTCTATTGTATCCATTTCGCCAACAGAAGGTGATGGTCCTAGATGCTGCTGATTATGGCCAACGTAGATTTTTTGTGAATGTTTTTTGAGGATGTATGAAGGAGCAAACGACTTTCCTAGATATGATCTATTCACGGATGAGGCATGTTTTCACAAGAGATGGATATTTCAATGGCAGGAACAGCCATTTATGGGATGAATGAAATCCGCATGGGACGTTTCGAAAAGGCTACCAATAAAAGTTCTCAGTGAATATTTGGGTAGGAATAATTGAAAATCGTATCGTTAGACCATATCTCTTTCCTCCCCGTTTGAATGGGCAGAACTACCGAGTGTTTCTTGCAGACGAACCTCCATTGGCTCGTCAAAGAATGTGGTATCAATATGACGGAGTACCGGCCCATTTCCAACGAATCGTTTGTCAATTTCTTGATCAAACATTCCATGATGGGTGGGGTAGACCTGCACGTTCTCCGGATTCAACTTCACTAGACTTTTTTTTGTGGGGATACCTTAAATCCCTAGTGTATGAAACACCTGTAGAATCTGTGGAAGATTTAACAGCAAGAATTTTAGCAGCATGTACGTTAATAAGGATACACCAGGATTATTCCAAAGCGTGCGACAGTCGATGATACGGAGATGCCAATGGTGTATTGAACAAAATAGTGGTCCATTTGATAATTTGCTTTAATGCCTTGTTTGTTTCTATGCAGTGTACCTATTAAACCCTTTCTATCATATAACAATAATTGTTTTTCTTCATCAAAAACATAAAATATATATATATATATATATATATATATATATATACATATATATGATCGAAATGCTATTCATAATGAGACTATCGTGATAATTGAACATTTTCAACGTAAACTCATCAATATCTGAAATTACAGATATAATAGCCAACGAACTTTCATTCATACGGAAATTAGGGGAGAGAACTGCGAACTGAGAAAAAAACTCTCCCAAATTCTTTTGATCTGCAACTTTTTCAAACTTCCTCCTGAACTGTATACCATACATTTGCAAAACAGAGAATGATCAACCAAACGTTTTAAAGAACTCTCTACGGAATGGTCTTGGTAATCGTTTCCATTTTAAAAAAATGGCAATTTGAAGCGTGCATCATGGACAAGAGCTTGGCCCCTCTTGCCCTCCCACCTTCTGCGGCCCAGACTCCGTACGTCCCTCAGCGTTGGTTGATATTAAAATATTAGCTAATTTCGATGCTCCTCCGGCTGTAGCATTACCATTCTCTCGTTATCAAGTCATGCTTGCTTAAGCAACAAAATAAACTTTCCTCAATATTTGAAATTCATCGAGTGATTTTTAATGAAGGTTTTATCAGAAATCTGTTTAGATATACGCGTTACAATTTCTGACGCTGCTTGGCAACGGCTTTTAATGGAAAAACTCATTTGAAAACGTTTTCCGAGCCACTCGAAGACGAAATGATGATAATCTGGCAGAACTTTTGTCAAACGTTTTGATGACGAGAAGAAAGCTATTTATTATAATGTTTTCCAAAGAAAGTATTGTTGAATAGCAATAAAGTATTGTTGAATGACATCCGATGTATTATTGAAATATGTTTGATGCTGCATGTTGAAAAGTTCAACCTGTCGTCGATGTATGAAAAATAAGTATCCTAGTGAAGTCCTCAGTTTATTTGAATATTTTTCCTAGATTTTATTTCAAGGTACTGTGGAACAATAAAAGTAAAGTCTCAAGTTGATATATAGGGTGTTTCTCACGTACGTGTAGAAAATTTAGGAGAATGTTGCTGACGTCAAAACAAGAAGAAAAGTTCCCATAAACATATGTCCGCAAGTTATCCGTTTCTGAGATGCAAGGTGTCAAAGTTGAATTCTTATTTCAATTTTTTGTGAATACATTTCAAAATAATTGTGATATTCGAGTGAAGTTTGGTATCTGGAATTATTTTTCAATGACAAAATAAAATTTGATGTTAATTTGTTTCTTTCGTGGGGGTGGCGCCACCTACATGAATTTTCAGTCATTTGAAATGTCATAATTTTTTTGTACGTACCTCTATCACGTTTTCTAGTGGAAAAATTGATTTTCTAACATTTTTGTGTGAAGAATATATTCTTGGTAGAGGTGGCTGCAAGCAACTGTTTTCGAGTTATTAGATTTGAAATAATCGATGCATTTGCATCATTTCCTGGGGCTCGTAAATTGCCTCTAGGTAGTAAATATCGGAAAAGATACGCCAATGCATTTGTTTTCCATTCCATGGTCTTCTACATTCAACACTTGAATGTAGTCAAAAAATTATTCTTGTTTTTTGTTACATAGTATTTTTGGACTTTTTTCCGATTTAAATAAATGACATTCAGGTGAGTACTTGTCATGTCATTTCAATCCGTTCTTGTGATAGTGAAGTTGTTTTCTGTATTTGTGTTCCAATTTTTTTCAAATTGCCGTATACACGAATAGCGAAATGGCTTATACGATTCACGTATACGGTCTTTCCGATGGAAATTACACGAGGCTAGACGTATTTATAATGAAAGATTCCCTAATGATCGAGCGCCGAATCTCCAGACATTCAGAAACCTTTTTCAGCGGCGGCTTATGGAATCTGGTTCCTTCAGAAAAGCTCCAGTGGCAGGCAGACCAGAAGTTGAAGAAGCTGCTTGGTCCCCACTTTTTTCCAGGGACTCCTAATGGATATTCTTACCATGATTTCCTTGAAAACATTTTTCCTGAATTACTTGGAGACATTCCACTTTCATTGAGACAAAGAATATGGTTTATGCATGATGGAGCGCTACCGCATTTTACATTAATAGTTCCTTAATTTTTAAATCAGCGATTAAGAAACAGATGGATTGGTCGAGGCGATGAAGTTCCAAATCAATTCTGGCCTTCGAGGCTCCCGGATTTTAATCCAATCGATTTTTTTGTGAGGTCACTTGGAGGTCCTAGTTTACACGGTGCCAATAGAAATCATAGAACAACTTCGTCAACCAATCATTGCTTGATGTGACGCTATCCGAAATATACCAGGTATAATGGAACGTGTCCATGAGACGAGACGACGCATGCATAATAGTGGCCATTTTGAACAATTTCTTCAATTATTACCCTCAACTTACCGTTTTCGTATTAAATTGGTCTCCTTTACTGTTATTATTATCAGTATTAAATTGAAATAACACCCGATTCCTATTTTGAAAAGAAATTAAATTTTTTTTTTTTCAACTAAATTAATTTTGAATTTAGAAATATTGTCATTCAAAATCACTTGAATCGATTATTTCAAATCCCAATAATTCGCAAACAGTTGCTCGCAGCCAGCTCTACCAAGAATATATTTTTCACACAAAAATGTTGGAAAAATCGATTTTTCTAGTGGAAAACGTGATACAGGTACGTACAAAAAAGTTATGGCATTTCAATTGATTGAAGAGACATGTAGGTGGCGCCACCCCCACGAAAAAGACAAACTAACATCAAATATGATTTTGTCACTGAAAAATACTCCCAGATACCAAACTTCACTCAACTATTAAAATTATTTTGAAATGTATTCCCAAAAAATAAAAATAAGAATTCAACTTTGACACCCTGCATCTCAGAAACGAATAACTTGCGGACATATGTTAATAAGAACTTTTCTTCTCATTTTGACTTCAGCAACATACTCCTTGATTTTCTACAGGTACTTAGAAACACACTGTTTATTTCTTGATATGATTTTTTGGGCAATCTTCCACAGTTTGAAAATGAAAATATAATCAAGAAAATCTATACGAATGTAGAAAGGACAGACTAATTAGTTCACCCCGATAAGTTACTGCGTTCACCAAATTATATTTCCTATAGAAAAATGATTTACTTTTCATTAACTTGTCGTTTCCTGAATTTGCCAATAAAAAAATTTAAAAATTCAAAAGATACTTCTCTATATAGTTTCCGATTGACGTTTCGCGAACTACATCTGCCCCCGTTCCCAATTGAAGGAGATTCAGAAGATTTTGAGAACGGAGGCAGATATAGTCCCTGAAACGTCAATCGAAAACTATATAGAGAAGTAACTTTTGAATTTTCACTATTTTTTTGTACGCAAATTCAGGAAACGACAAGTTACTGACAAATTGAATCATTTTTCTATAGGAAATATAATTTGGTGAACGCAGTAACTTATCGGGGTGAACTACTTAGTTTGCCCTTTCTACACTTGTATAGATTTTCCTGATTATATTTTCATTTTCAGACTGTGGAAGGTTACCCAAAAAAACATATCAAGAAACGTTGTTCCTCCACAACAAATCACATTCATTCAATACCCTGTATATTCATGAGAAAATCAGCATATTTTAATATATTATTCGAAGATACTTGAAATAAAATTATAGATTGAAAAAACTGAAAGAAACACGCATATATGGCAATAAGGACTAATAAGTTGAATATAATAAAGAAACGTCATTTGCCAAATAATCTTCTTTTATTTGAAAAAGCGTGAGGTGCTTGATATCAGTAATCTCAATATCATTTTTTTGGTCAATGACATTCTTAATATTTTCAACTTTTTGGTCCTTATTGCTGTATATGCGTGTTTTTTTAGATTTTCCAAAGTATAATTTTATTTTTGAATTTTAGTCAATATTGCTCAAGAAGACTAAAAAAGAGTACGGGAGAAAAACTCCATCCACATGAGACGGAAGTTATTAATAACTGAATTTTGGCGAATATGCTGAGAACCAGTGCATTCGCCATACCTTTGAATTGTATAAATTATGCTGAGAACGGCCTCAGTTAATTCACCATATTTTACTAGTAGTCACTGAAGAGTTCCACTATTCACTTTCTGGCTCCATCATCAGATCGGCTCCAAGATAACAAATAATAGTATTGTCATCCAAACTACATATACATACCAAGTTTCATTTCGATACGACAATTAGAAGTAGGTTGAAATTGACTTTCCAGATTTGATAACATTGTTTGTTAGTTACAAGTGAAGCTAATGGAAGCTCGGTAAAAATCTTATGGCTCATCCAATCGGGCGAGGTAGATTTTACAAACCATTGTCACACATTTTGCAGATTTTATGATATTTATGTGCGTCAGAGAAAGATAAATTGTTATCAAATAACATCATAATTGACACGAATGGACAAATCTCACGTCATTTATCAACGGTATTGAACAACGATATACGTATGTATATTTCACATGAAAGCTGTGGTACTCGAAAAAATATAGTTTGCCAATATTGGCATTGAAATGGAAATTTCAGACTTTTTTTCTATATTCTAACAAATGCAATTAGTTAGACACCAAATATTTCAGAACCAAATTTCATTCCATCCAGTATCCTTTGTATATTATTACTATTTACATTTATACTAACATACATTTAGGTTAGCACACTACGATATATTGGGGGGTTTTATTCTTTTGAGTCCTCTTGTTCAGAGCTGTCCCAAAGCACTGTGCTCGTCAAAGCACTTGGAGCACTTTTGTGCTCGTAAGCACTCTGCTCCCAAGCATTTTATTGAACCAGTGCTTAGTGCTTAATGCTTCGAGCATTTTACGAAAAGGCTTAGTGCTTAGTGATTTCGGAAAGTACTACCGAGCACTGTAGTGCTCCATAGCACTTGTCGGCATTACTAAGCACTAAGCCCTCCCTCATCTATGAATCTATGTCGAAACATGAAAACGCAGCCGGCCGCACTTATAGCAGAAACAGCTGATGAGGTTCTGATTTGGATACTATTGAAAAAAAAATTATTACCACTGCTACGCAAAAATGGTAAAAGTGCAAGAAAATAAATCGAGTGAAACAAACATATATACATCAGAGGGTTCCCAGCTTTCCCAGTCCTCAATTCAGTTTGAAAAATAGGGATATCTGGAAGACCAGAGAACATACAGAGTGTCCCAAACTCGATGGCCTATTAGACGTTTCTGGAGAACGTGACACAGGATTATTATGAAAACGTGGTTTCTCAGGTAATTAGTTTTACTCTATCGATCTAAAATATTTTGAGCGCTGCGGCGTTACCGCTTATATTGAAAAGTAGCAACAACTTTGATATTTTGAATGAGATACCCTGTATATTATTGCACTTTTCGCTTTGCTATTGCTTTACAATCATTTTTGTCTGATACTTTCCTATACCTATCTCAAGAGGTTTTCGAGAAATTCATTGATTTTCTTATTTTTTGTGTAAAACATAGCTTCAATTAAATGTTAATAAACATTTCCGGTATTTGGAGTCGTACAAAGCTGGAATTCTGGGTGTCGTTTACCAATGTTCTATACATAAGTAACGTCTAAGAGAATTCGTTCTCCATTATACAGGGTCGTTCAAAATTTGTGATTTTTCCGATAGGCACAAAAATGATGAAAAGTACATTTTTTCAAATAGAACACCTTGTATATTATCTGATATCCCAAAGGACAATCAAAGTATATTTCAAATGA
This sequence comes from Gonioctena quinquepunctata, assembly GCA_018342105.1. Classification (NCBI taxonomy): domain Eukaryota; kingdom Metazoa; phylum Arthropoda; class Insecta; order Coleoptera; family Chrysomelidae; genus Gonioctena; species Gonioctena quinquepunctata. Next base: position 55,112 of record JAFIRS010003504.1, read on the forward strand.
TGTAATGTTTCTATAAAAATCGGATTATTTTGCCATATTTTGTATTAAATGTCTTGGAATACGTCATTATGAAAATTCGACAATCAGTGCAATAATAATAAAACGTTTGCGCGTTCATCAACGAAAATTTGATCAGAATAGAATCAAAATGGAAGGCAATAACTATTCAAACGGAATTTTGAGGAAATTGTTTATCTTCATGGTCAAAGTGATCAATAAACGGTAGATTCAGGTATATGACATGTTCAGTAAAAGTTATTTGTATTTGTCAATAGAATCCAAAAACAGAATGAAATACTGGGACTTCCATTTGGACTTCGAAAGTTGATATTACAAGTATATGTGGTAACACTGCAACCGTGGCTTTTTTTAAGAGCTAGATCGCAGTCTCCTATCGTGGGATACAAAATTTCGAGTATTTATATCTCAGATCTCCAGAAAAGTCCAATGGGCCATCGAGTTTGGAATACCCTGTATATTAATTATTCTTCGTACACTCAGTTCGTCATCTTATCATTCATACACTTCAATATACTACAGAACCTTCTGCATGTTCTCGCTATAATTTCATCACATGGACCATGAAGATCAACAATTTCATCAAAACTTCGTTTGAATAGTTATTACCTTCTATTTTGATTTTTTTTCTGATCGAATTTTTGGTAATGAACGCGCAAACGTTTTAATATTGGTGCACTAATTTTCGAATTTTCATAATGACGTATTCCATGACATTTAATACAAAATATGTCAAAATAATCAGTATTTTATAGAAACTTGCTTTCATTTCGGGAACCAGACATGTATATAAACATGATACATCATTTGAAAGGAACTTCAATTGTCTTTCAGGATATTTAATAATATAGAGGGTGTTCCATTTAAAAAAATGTACTTTTCACCATTTTTGTATCTATCGGAAATATCACAAATTTTGAACGACCCTGTATAATAAAGAACGAATCTCCTGGGACATAACTTATGCACAGAACATTGGTAAACTACACCCGAAATTTCAGCTTTGTACGAGTCCAAATCCCGCAGTAATAAACATTCAATTGGAGCTGTTTTGCACATTAAATAAGGAAATCGATGAATTTCTCGGAAACCGCTTGGGATAGGTATAGAGAAGTATCATACAAAAATAATCGTAAAGTAAAAGCAAAGCCAAAAATGAAATAATATACATTTAAAATATCAAAGTTGTTGCTACTTTTCAATATAAGCGGCAACGCCGCAGTGCTGAAAATATTTTGGATAGATAGAGTAGAAATGATCACCTAAAAAACCAAATTGTCCAGAAACTTCTAATAGGCCATCGAGTTTGGGACACCCTGTATATAATGGTCTTGAATGAGTTTCCATATATTCAAAAACATTACTTGAAATATATATATATATATATATATATATATATAATATATAATTACGTAATAGAATGCTTAGGCTAATCAGTGGAGAGCGGTGTGGAGTTCTTTGGACCGCCTTGCTTGTTTCAAAATTATTTATGTTTCAAGCAAAGTTTTTTAGAAATTTCAAATTTGAATGGACGCCAGAATTTTTTGTTCAATCAGGATGAAAATTCAAACTTCCTAGCCAATATCAATTGCAAATCAAATAATGTTTTTTTCTGCAACAATGTTTTCTTCTGTACAACAATAAAACAAATACAAAATTTTTAATAGTCTATTAACAAAGAATATATACAAAAGTTTCTGCTATGTTACAATTGAGTTTCGAGTTTCCCCTATAATAATAATAATAATAATAATAATAATAATAATAACTACGTACAAGCGATAGTCCTTCGGAACTAAAGCTTCTGTGGTACCCCATGTTTATTTACTTTAACCACCTTCATTATATAAACACTCTTGTTTCTTAGTGAATAGTGAATAAACTTATATTATTATGTGGTTAAACAACTCCTTGTGATCGACACCAAAAATATATCCAAATGCAGTGTAAGTGATACCATAATATTTGAGAAACCCTCTTTTAACCCCAATGAACCCTTGTCAGAGAAAACCAATGAAAGCAGATGAGACTGGACACAAATATCTTGATTCAATTCGATAATATTACATGTGATGTTTATAATTCCATCTGAACTTATTTGAGAAATAAATATGGTACTACACTGGAATAATATAATCTGCTTGACCTAAATAACTTCAATTGCTGTTTACTGGCCGAAGATTATCGATGAATCAATATAACGAAATCATATGAAGAAATATTCCACGTTCTCGTGAGACAATATTTCTACATGATATATATATTTAAATGGTCGAAAATATTCCTACATACCTCGATATCACACTATACTTCACTGCTTCGAAATCACTTTCGCAGAAGGAAGGAAGATGCTCTAATTCATTAGTTATTTAAACATGAACAAATTTTATTTCTTCACACGATCTTCACAGGCGAGAAAGGCACATTTCTTCCTTGAAAACCATATAGTGAGCTCCTCCTACGAGCTTGTCAAATGCTTTGTATTCGTCTCCACTCAACTCTAATGACTGTTCGCCGTTAGATGGCGCTAAGATTTGCAATAGTGATTCATAGATTGGAATTGATAAGATAACTTGAGCTACTCTTAATTATTTTGTTCCTCTGAGGCACGGTATTTTCACCTCCGGTTATACCAGGAATAAATTAACCAATGGTTAGAACATGCTTTTGTTTATTATTAAACATTGAACGAAAGCATATTCTAACCGTTGGTTAATTTATTCCTAGTATAACCGGATGTAAAAATACTGGGCCTGAGCATATCAATAAGAAATGTAACAGATATATCATTACATATTATATTTCAACTCCACTTCCATCAAGCACGCCGGTAGATGTACTGTTTTTTTGCCTCTTTCATTATTGCGCCTAGGCGTCATGCTCTCAGCAAACAAATTTTGGAAATCTAGTTTTGTTAAAGGCTAATAGCGATTATAGCAAGACCGTAAACTTGTACTCTAGCTGGAATAATTGATATAGTTGAAACCTGAAACTATATGTAACATTCAATTTATCAGGGAATTTATGTTCATTCTATTGAAGATATATTTTCATTAATTTCGTATGATGTTATTGATGTTTATATTTCTATGCCAATCAACTGAGATTTTCTGCTCTATTGACTCTGTGACAGAAAAACCACCAGGAAACCGGTGACTGTGCAATCATACGGAAGATGGTTCGTAGTTATATCCTGTTATGTTTCCTACTCCGAATTGTCATTGTCTAATTTTTTATAAACATTAAAAAAAAAAAATTAAAAATTTTATCGTTTTTGACTTGTTACTTGAAAACTAATGAAGCGATCTCTATACTCTCAAGGGACGAATTGTAGAGAATTAAAATGCAAAAATGAGCCTTAACGCGACTCGATCGAATTATTAGTAACGGAGAAAAACCGGAAAAACCTGAAAAAAGAGCTTTTTTTTTTAAATTCATAACTCCGCCACTTTCCAAGTTGTAGTGCAGGTTTTTCACGACATAGTAGTGATCAATATGTACTTCATGTGTGGGAAACTCAGGCACTGTCGTATAATTAGTTTTGGCATAATTGCAAGTCGAAACGTTGGAAATGTAATGAAATTACCATTTGAAAAAAGATCATCATTTGTGATATGAACCAAACCCCAAGAAATAAGAAACCTAATTATATACTCCTGTTTCAAGAAAATCACATTACTTATATATATATATATATATATATATATATATATATATATATTTCGATCCGATGGTATTTTTGTGTTCTGGAAAACATGATAGGTGAAGTTGGGACTTCCGCATTAGGTAGCTTTACCATGGGATCTATCACAAAAATATAAAATTGAATTTTTGAAGTATCTCTGAATATTATGACATATATCGGGTTCCCAATTTCAGTTTGTAATATGTAAACTCTCATGTTTCATTGATATAACTTTTCCGAAACCAACATTTTATATTTTTTCAGCGAATCTATGAATATGCCCATTTTCATCTCAAGAATAATTTAATAAAAATTTAAGATAATAAAAGTGCAATGTTCTTTTTGATTAATTTATTATCAGCAGGATCTGATCCTCTGGGGAATTATTCACTAAATCCATACCGCACTCAGACACGGATTAAGGTTGTTATGTTAATGTTTTGTTCTCACATTACAAAATCAGCCCTCATTTGTGGTAATTGAATATAGTTGGTGTATTATAGTGCAGAAACAAGCTAAATGGAATACCTCTCTGAATAAAAGAGATTATCTCCGCTTCCTTTCCATACAGAATCCACTACGGAATAGTTGATGGGATGAAAAAACGGTATGTCATTGGTTGCTGCCAATTGTTGAGTTGGGGTTTCAATTATTCCAATTCTGTTTGCTAGGTTTGCCAATGTTTTACTAGGTTGCATTGGCATATTCAACGTGTGGTGAATGAATACAGAATAACTTCCGACCTTTTTAATTATTCCCTTGAAGTAATAGACTTCGAGAAAGTGCTAACTAACATTTTTTTTACTCTATTGTTTTTTTTTTCTGAACGAATTCCTGCTTGCTTTCTAGAAATAACTCACAGGCGAATTAACAATCATGCTTTGATAATAGAAAACAAATGAAACATATAGAACTCTTTATAACACTATGATTGAGAATATCTTCGAAATATCTGCGCTCCCTGTATTTTACAGTGCGGCTTTTAATAGCCCTCCGCCTGTTCTTTTGAACGGTTCGACGTAGAACAATGGAACAAAAACCATTTTGAATGATATCACCGATACTATTATTTGAAATAAAAGACATTGTGATTGCTCGATAGATGGCGCGGAGGGGCACATCAACTTAAGAATTTCATAAAGCATGGGGGGTCAAGTTGCACATCCTTGAAAATATAACTCAATTCTCTTTCCAACCACCCAGATTTTTTTTTCGATTTTGTCAATGAGTTTTTTCACAATATGCATTTGAAATGTCAAGTATAACAAAATTTAAAATGAATATTGTGAACAAAATAATATACAAAATAAAAAAAATCAAATGGTTGAAAAGGGAATTGAATTATCTTTCCAACGATGTTCTTTTTGATCCCCTATGCTATTTGAAGTTGATGTGCTTCCCCGCGCCATCTGTCGAGTAATCACGATCTCTTCTATTCCAAAGAGTGGTATCGGTAATATCATTCAAAACAATTTTGGTTGGTTGGTTCTTCGTTGGACCGTTCAAAAGTTATCAGGGAGGGGGACTATAGAAAACCGCACTCTGAATTGTGATTTCGAGAACAACCATAGTTGAAAGAAAAATTGAATTACCTTTTCAACGATGTGCAACTCGACCTCCATGCCTTCCGAAATTTTCGAGTTGATGTTCCCCCAGCGCCCTCTGTCGAGTAATTGTAATGTATCCTCTCTCAAAAAGTAGGACCGGTAATATCATCTCACATATTTCATGTCTCATTGTTTCATATCAAAACGTTCAGAAGTTATCGAGGTAAAGGTACCATTCAGATCCGCACTTATACTTGACGTTTCAAATGCATATTGAGAAAAAACGTTCATGCCAAATTTGAAAAAAAGAAGATGGTTGAAAAGATAATTGAATTATGTGTTCAACGATGTGCCACTTGACCCCCATGCTATTTGACATTTTAATGTTGATGTGCTTCCCCGTGCCATCTATCAAGCAATCACAATGTCTTTCATTTCAGAAAGGAGTATCGGTGATACCGTTTAGAACAGTTTCTGTCCCATTGTTCTACGACAAATCGTTCAAAAGTTGGCATGAGGCGGACTATAAAAAGCCGCACTGTATAAATAATATCCATAGACCATTCCGCTCTTCATGCTTATTTCAACAATTACAGTGAATTCCATAGAAATATCCGGAAGTTTACGAAATAGGTACTCTTTTATCATTTTATCAATTTCATCAGTTGGAGTGGGCTTCAACGAAAAACGTCTGTAGAGTGTTTTATCACAGATATTGATCCTGGAGATTCTTTTCAATTATTCGTTTCATGAATCCAATCAGTCTTTGCCATGTACCACCCATATTTGGGGCACCTGAAGGAATGAATTCGTAGTCTATTACCCTAGAGCACATGGGATTTTCAATTTCTGAATTGTCAATATCCTGGACAGCATTTTCCATGTGTCGGATCTAGTATAAGCATGTGTCGGATCTAGAATGAATGTTTTTTTTTCGTATCAGCAGAAACAGCAGAGCACATTTTGCAGATGCAAGGGTTTGGAACGACAGGATCCTATTGTATGGATTACGGCCAGCTAGACTTCGTCAGAAGCGCGGGACACAATAGATCTGGAAAGGTCGCAGTAGAAGGGGCGGTTATCACCCACTCTTTGAATATTACTCAAGTGATGATATTTTAGCCTTTCTGTAATTCTGATGTTTTGGCAGTGATAGATTTCTGAAAGTTCCGAGTCCTATCATTATAAAATTCTCCAGTTCACCGGGGCTCGATATTTTCACGTCTATTCTGATATATTCCTCTTGCATTGATATGTGGTCATCAGTCCACAGCAGTGCAGGCATGGATCCGGAGAGCCCCAAGTATCGATTAGCTTTACGGTAGATGCTTCATCGCATAAACTGTTGGACTTTCTTCGTTTCATATTGCATAGCATATATTTTTTTTTCGGGTTCTGGTTCATTGAATTCATTGGATTCTGTGGTTTCGTGTAACAGATAATGATGGAAGAGTCTACATCCACTGTTCATTCCCGCATTCCAATTTGATGGAAGAGTCTACATCCACTGTTCATTCCCGCATTCCAATTTATCCTTTTCCATGGCATGCCGTGCTGGGAGTTTTGTCATGTTTATATTGGCTTGGAGAACTCATGCGCTTCCAACACTGCGTTTTGCAGTTCCTGCTCTAGATTCAATAATTTCAAAGTGTTTTGTCTTTTTGTCTCTTTCTAGTTCTTGTTTCTTTCTCTCGTTTTCCAGAGTCAAACGTATCTTCTCTATACTAAGTATGGAGCGTTGAGAACTTGTTTTTTCAGCAGTATGCATTGAGTTCATTGCAGGTACAAGATTTGTCACTGTTTTAGATATTTCTCAATTTTATAACTTTTATCAGTCGAAATCTTCCGAGTTTTCATTGACAATTAATAACATCAAAACTGCCTTATTTCACAATCACCCCTTTTTTTTTCTATGGTACAGGAATAAACTGGTAAACTTAGTATAATAATGAAATATTAACGGGAAATTTTGGCGAATACTCTGGTGTTTCCAATCAGGGATCTTCAACTAGCTCAATATCCATTAATTCGGGACCACCATCTTAACGTCCCCTTCGAAGGATGGCATATCGAAGTTTTCACTGTATTGACCACAAAATGATCTCACGAAAGCATCATGGATACGAGAAAAGTTTGAGTCCCCAACTCACTGGCCGTAGTCCGGTAGTGAAGACCAAATGAATTACGAAGAATCGCATGGTGAACCAACATTAGGAGAACAAGATTCAAACCTTCCTCCATTATATATCAGACAGCTATTGGCGGTACTTTCGAATTGAAATCTGGAGTTCTTCAGAATGAATCAGGAAAAAGTTTTCTGATTATTACTGTAGTCACCATACAACCCCGGTTTGGCTTTGGTTTTGGATTTTGGAAGACTATCCTGGTGAGTGGCCTCAATGTTATGTTATGAGAGCTGCAGGAAGACAAAATGATTTCATTACTGAATTAATTCACTATTTTTCATTCTTACACACCAAAGACTGTTTCCAATTTTCAAATTCCAGCCTTCACGCAAGATGAAGGAGTGAAAAGCCTGCAATTTCCCTGCAGTTTCTACAATTAGGACTGAATATCACGTGTCAATGTTTTTTGGTGAGAATACAGAACGTTCCTCTGCATGTTTTTGGCTTTCTTCCCCGTGGAAATGAAAATTATTTATTCATTCATTTGAGAAACAAACAGGTGTGGATAGTCCGATTATATGTTTTCATTTGAAGCTAATTGAAATGAAAAAAATATTCACCCATATATTAACTAAATTATACATTTCAAAAATGGGGGCTTGACCATAAGTGTTGATGATTTATATACAACTGATATCATTTGCATATTTCTCCATATTTCTCAACTGAACAGTTGAAAATATCAGGTAACTAAGAGGGATATTTGTTATATATATATAGGAGGTTTTATAATGAATCTATAAAATTAACTTATTTTGTGACATTTCAATGAGTTTCCTGAACTCATAAGTTGATCTTTTTACGAAACTAAGCATTCATTGGGCTCCTTTGGAGACATAAAATGAGTGGTTTTAGAATATAATACCTGAGTCTTTTAGTGTTGATTTATTACTGAGAGGTATTAAATTAGTCTAGTGTTCAAAGTCCAGAATGTTTCTGCCCTAGAATAAGACGTAAAAAACATTTGTATATGTTTGAATATAATTAATTCTTCAGTTATGAATTATACTCAGATTGGTCTGAAGCAGATATTTATACATTCATTTTGAAATTATCAGCATATTTATAAAAATCTGAAGTTACTCCTTCTGCCAGTTCGTTTATGAATATTAGGGAAAGTAGTGGTCCCAAGTTTGACTCCGGATCTCGCCACTAACGTTGATATTTACTCAAAAATCCAAAAACTGATAGGGATAACAAATCTCCAGAAATATTAGATCATCACTAAATCCATGAAATATTTGGATATGGGTACATTGTAATTTACTTCAAACACTTTAGCGAAATTACAAAATTTTATAGTGGAAGTGAGGGAGTTTGTTTCTACAGACTGATGAGAAAATATTGTTTTGAATATGCCAATATATTTTATAATATGAGAAGAATTTAAAAACTTTTCATAATAGCATTTAATCATCTTTTTTGAGTTTTTCAATTGATTCGGGAATATATCAGTGTTTATCTAATTTTGACTGAATATTATTTTCATAATAGCATTTCATCACCTCTTTCGAAGATGGAGGTGGGTCTTGAGTTTTTCAATTAATTCGGGAATATATCAGTGTTCATCAAATTTTGACTGATTATCATGAGTGGATGCATCGAAAAGTCTTTGCAGAGGTACTTCTTATATGATAGTTGTCTATATTGGACCGACATTTGGATATTTTTTTTCGTAGGCAGGGTATTTGTGCTTTACTACCTAAGTATGCAAAAAATCTTCAATATGTTGAAAAACTACTTACTGATTGAATTGAAACCAGTCATTGAAATCAGTCCTAAATAAGCAACTGATTTCTCAATTTGTACCGTATGATTGAATTAGACCCTACAACAAATAATCTCCTAATAGAATAGAGATGTTTATTATTCGAAGGTACGAAGCCAAATACAAAAAAAAAAAATATTCGAGGAACAAATATATATGATTCTTAGCTACATCTCCAATTTCATTATCGAAAACAGAAAGTAAAACTAAATACCAAATGTTATACTGGTTTGTTGATGTCCTGTTTGACTGTGTTTCTGTTTGACTGTGTTTGGTAGTTTCATATCAACGTCACATTTATCAACTACAGAAATATCAGGTACAGCCAGAAAGATAAATGCCATATTTAGTTTCGCAGAAAAGAAACTCCAATTGCATCTTCAGAGGATTTCTCCCACAAAATTTCCCAGATGTGTCATCGCTCTCTGACTGTTATTTTTTCTTATCCTTCTGCTCACTTATTATCTGAAGATACATCGATTTTGAATTTTGCTGCTGCCTTTTCTTGTGCTTCCATTTTCTGTTGCTCCGAATCCTCTTCTCTTTTATCGCTTTCTAATTTTGTTCTTTCCTTCTTGGGTTTCTCCTAGTTACTGTTATCAGCAAACACATTTTCTCAGGTACATATCAATAGAAATACTACCTATTGGTCTGTCATCACAACAAGAATTTCAAAAAAATTTGATATATCTTCGCCGATTATGGTCCCCAGAACCGAAAATTATCATCAACTCGAAAGTTTATATATATATTTTCTGAAATTAATTGAGTTCAGAGATTTGCCTTTGGCCAGAGGCTTCTTCAGCAATTGCTTTTATTCATCATTCACAATTCTAAGGTGGTAAGGTGGTTTGTATAGCATTTGGTGCTGAAACGAAAAAAAATGGGGTAAGTATGGGGATGTGTTGTTATTTATATATTCAAATGGGGCTATGTTGAGGTTAGGTAAACATTACCAATACTTTGGAACCAATTGCACGTGATTATATTGGAATTCATTTTCATGTGTACTTTTCTTAACTGTTGAAATATTGTGTGTTTTTAATTGTTGGAATGGTAGTGTCTTCGGAGAAAAAATATACATCAAGATTCAATAACTCCAAAGGAACTACTATTAATGTATATATTTATATATATATATATATATATATATGTATATATATATATATATATATGTATATATATATATATATATATATATATAGTGCTTCTCAAAAGTCCCCTCCCCCTCTCTTATTTTTGGAATGATTATACATAAACAAGTGAAATTTGGAAACTGAATATTAAAGGTTTTAAACTACTACTGATGATAGATGACGAAATCGTCAAAGATGACGTCACAAGGCCATTGTGACCAATAATTTTAAATGGAACCCTACGGCAAGCGACACCTCTTTCAAAAGGTATCGAAAAAACCTATTCAATGATACTAATTTTGTTTGTGTTTATGGCAGTTTTAATGGCCCATTAGTAAACATTAAAATTTAAATTCCATTCAGTATGATATTAATTACAGATTCAAGAATCAGTATCTACTTGAAGGAATTGCTCAAAGTGACCTCCATTCACTTCCTGACAGTGGAATATCCTATTTTTAAACTCTTCTCGTACTTTTGCAAATGTGTCTGCGGAAACAGCCTCACATTCTGCAACAATACGTTGTTTTAAAACGTCAATATTGTCAGGTTCGATGGCGTAAATCTTCGATTTGAGGTACCCCCATATAAAAAAATCCAAAGGTGTGAGGTCCGGTGATCAAGCTGGCCATTCCGTTGAACCTCGTCGTCCAATCCATCTACCACGATACTCCAAATACCGTCTTACTGCACCGTGATGGTGTGGAGGAGCACCATCCTGTTGGAATGTTATTTCCAAATTGCCGAATTCATCTGGATTATCTTCCAAAATTTCAAGGATCAACGGTTCTATTGCGTTTTGCAACAGCTCCAGATAAACCTCACCAATTAAATTAGTATTTGAAAAAAGAGGCCCAACGATGTGGTTTCTCAGCATACCTGCCCAAACATTTACCTTCTGGGGTTTCACGAAACAGGTGAGGATTTGCGTCACTCCAATACCTCACATTCTGTGTATTTACATTTCCATTTAGATAGAAAGTACTTTCGTCACTTAAACAAATTGTTTTGACATAGTCTGGCTGTTGGTTGATTTTAGTTTCCATATTTTCACAAAATTCTAGTCTTCGGTCTGGGTCGTCGTCGAAGAGTTGATTAACCATCTTTAATTTGTATGGATGAAATTAGTTTTTTTCAACACCCTGTGTACTGTACTCCGACTGACTTCATAGGTAGATGCAACGTGAGTTGTTGAGGAAGTAGGATTAACTATTACTTCTGCCAGTATATCAATTTTTTTCTCAGCAGAAATTTGTGGTCTGCCAGATCGTTTCGCATCATTAATACTACCCGTTGTTTCAAACTTACGGAGAAGCTTCCTTAAATGAGTCCTCGAAACGGGGCGATCAGGAAACCTCTCATAAAAAATGCGTTCTGCTGCATGAATATTCTGTCCAGTTTCACCAAGAATTAGGATCGCTGCTACTTTATCACCTAAAGCACGTACCATTCCGCTCCTTGAAGCATTTAAACGTTTGGCTCACAACATTTTAACAAATTATAAAACTGTACAGAAATATTAAAAGTACCAAAAGCTGCTGAAACAATTAAAAGTTTGATCAACAATACACAAATTATTAAATGTACAAAAGCTTGGACAATTACAAAAATGTCGAATTAGGGAGACTAACAAAAACGTCAGCTTATTTGACAACTCTCCAGAGGCGGAGCTTGAATTTGGAATTTTAGTATTAACTGATTTGATTCATCACAGCTTTGCGTTTCTTAAAAGCGAGTTGCCAAAACTGCCATAAACACAAACAACATTAGTATCATTGAATAGGTTTTTTCGATACCTTTTAAAAGAGGTGTCGCTTACCGTAGGGTTCCATTTCGAATTATTGGTCACAATGGTCTTGTGACGTCATCCTTGACGATTTCGTCATCTATCATCACTAGTAGGGAAGTTTTCAACCTTTAATATTCAGTTTCCAAATTTCACTTATTTATGTATAACCGTTCCAAAAATAAGAGGGGAGGAGAGGACTTTTGAGAAGCACTATATATATATATATATATATATATATATATATATATATATATATATATATATATATTATATATATATATATATATATATATATATATATATATATATATATATATATATATATATATATATATATATATGTATATATATATATATATATATATTATATACATTTGTCGACGAAGTGACAAAGTGGAGGCCAAATTTTTCAACCGAATGAAAGGAAATTTGGCATTTTTTTTTACAAATGCCTCGAATAAGTTCGAAGATGGGCCAAATTGATCCAGTAGTTTCAGCTACTGTTGGAAGATTGAAAAACTCTCAATCTCCTCAACTTTCAAAAATGTTTTTCTAAGATGGACACACACACACAAAAAATCGATGTAAATTACAATTTATGAGAATTAATAATTTTGGTTCACCCTGTATGCTCCTTTCATTTGAGGTTCATTCGCTGATGTCACTCAGGTCTCAGAGTTTTCCTTTCGCCGAGAAACAGAAAAACATTGTATTCTAACATTTCTTGATTTCAAAGTAATAATTATTAGTTATATCCGTAATTTTGATGAACATTTCAGAATGAATAAATGAATTCTGAAATCTACCTTCACGACTAGCCACGCCAGCGTCAAATTCTCTTTGTAAGGAGTACTTGTTAGAATTTCACCATCTTGTTTTTTTCTGCTTCTGGTTACCAGCTATTGCCTGCGGCAGTGGGATAACAATATTCAACGACTTTGTGTTAGTGTAGGTACAACATTAGGATGTGTTGGGGTTGGTTCAGTACTGCCCTCAAATTATGTTTCAGCACTTCTGAAGCAGCAGAATGGTGATCTTCGAATACATGGCGATTGACAGGCCAGATGCCAGAAGCTTTGAAGGCATTTTCCAAATTCGACAAGTAATGCAACTACATCATATTGAGTTATATATGGCCTCAAATATGTTTCCTGTGCCTGGACGGTTGTGTTTCTTGTCCCAAGAGGCCGTAAAACGCAAAATCAAGTGATTGCATACGATGATTTGTATGGCATTTGGAACATAATAATTCCATTATCCCTTGCAAATAGCACTGCGTCTGAATTTTTACTGTGGGTGGTATGACCTTTCGAAAGTAATATAACTGGCACTTCTTTTGAACATTCCACATATTTTCAAAGTCGAAGCCATTGTGCAATGAGTTCACTTCTGATGTATTCCGAATCAGAAATAGTCACTTCGCTCTCTATTGGGACTCCCTTCATCGATTCTGGAATAGATCGTTTCCGCTTAGAAATGAAAGTAGGCGGGATATACGAGCATGAAGCGCTTATACAGCATTACTTTCCACTCACCACTGCTTGCTGCTCCAATCTGATGTTTTGTGTTTTTTCTGGACAGTAGTGAAGCCAATTTTGCCCATATTAGACAGTGACAGTGATTTTATACTTATCTACTAGTTTTTCTATCATCTTAAAAAATCAATCACTCTCTTGATAGACTGAAAGCTCGGTCCTATTTTGGGGGAGCGGAGTCATGTGACCCGGCATGAATTTCATCCAGAATTATGGTACTATACGAAACAACTCCTTTAGGCACTGTGCCGTCAGTTGTGAGCGGTGCAGGTGAGTACGCAGGCAAAATAAACTTTTCATCGAGGGAAGAGATATTTCGACAAAATATTCTTGAACGGCATTTCTCAAGTTGATAGATGATTGAAAAATAATCAAGTAGGACCTAGTGCCGCACAAAAATATCGGTACTGAAAACCAATATAGGAGATTCACTACTGTACGACGTATGTATGAATAGATTCTCATAACTAAGTCCAATTTTTAGCAACGTCGTACATATTTGTCGGTACAGGGGTGAGAAGCCCCGCACGCAATCTTCTACTCAAACCTTAGGGTTCAAGATAATTGCAAAATATTATAGCCGGCTATAATTGATGAAACTTAATGGGAATATGAAAAGAAATAATATTAAATTTCCGATAATTATAAGATTTTTGATTTGCACGGTGATTTATTGTTAAGTGGAAGAGCAATTTGGTGACGCTCGCGGAATACAAATTGAACTTCGCCTTTTGTTCTCCTGCGATCACAATAAAATTATGAATATTCTTGGCAAGTTGTATAAAATAGAGAGAACAATAAAGTCATTTAGTATTATTATTATTATTAGTGGAGTAATTTTGAGGATATTTTTTTTTTCATTTTTTAAATAATCAATGCAAAAAAATTATGCCGTACATTTTTAAATTGGGTATTGTGTATGGTTTTTACGGAATGCTAGGGTCATTAATAATTGTGAATATAAAATATTGATTGAAAATTAGAATGCCATGCATATCAGATGGAACATTGGTTAAAATATACGATACTCTGAAACCGTGTGTAACTTGAAAATTCGAGCTTTAACTATCTGACTTTTCCCATTCCAATGTACATTATTCTACTGTACCTTACAATCTTTGTATTCCACGTTTTTCACTGTGTTGTTTTTTTAAAAATCCCCTTTTTCAGTCTCAATCTTTTCAAGAAACTCTTGATCCATGCAAGGCATTCCGATGTGAGCCTGAGTTAGAAGAAATGAGTGTTTTGATAAAGGTGGGAAGACTTTCGAACTCTTCATTTCATATAAGATTGGCTTGAAATTCTAGAGAAGTTAAGATGGGGAGAGGTAGATGGTTTTCATGAAATCCCTGACCCATACAAGACATCTCGATGAGAGTCTAGAGTTAGAAGAATAAAAAGATGAAGTGAAGAGGTAGTGGATAGAAATACTCAGAGCTCTCATCCCACATGAGGGGTAATGAGTACTTCCACCCAAAAAAAGAGAGGAGTTACAACCATGGATGTGGAAGTCCCTAGACCCATTTGAGGTGATAACCAATACCAGTGGCTTTCTTCGAGAAGGAAGGTGAAAGAAGAAAAGGAAAAGGTAAAGGAAAGACATCCTCAGTCGCCTCTTATGACTAACGGATGTCGTTGAGGTGCTATTTTTTGCCCGGACACTTCACGGGTGGACTGACTCAATCTATGATGTAATGGTACAGAATTTCTATTCAGATTGACGTTACTGTTAATTGAAAATCTGTTATTCAAGCATTCTCTATTAGTTTCTAGATCTTCATGAAAATCTAATTTTGTGTCATTCCTAGAGTTCGAATGATGTTAATTTATGCTATTGGTTTCTGGAATGAAGGGTTGATTATTATATTTCAAGTGGAAACCAAAAGTTGAATCATTGGGTCTATACAAAACAGAGCTTGGTAGTTGCAAAGCAGGTGTACCGGCAGTTTCACGGAAATTCTCAACATGACGGTGATCTATCCATTTTTTGGGATGATACCTCAGGAGACAATGTCCGGTTAGCAGTTCTGTTACCAGTTACAAGTCCCTCTTGTTCAACTCGAGAAGTTGTTTAGCTTTCGTTAATGATGGGCTCAAGAGCCTTTCCACTTTTTTTGTCCTGGATCCCTCATTTCAGTGAGTTTTAATTTGATCAGCTCCCCAGCCCTGAAACTCTTTCGTGATTGATATGGGCTTTGGAAAGACCACAGGAGGGTCATGAAATTGAGTGTGCCCCTTACTTGGCAAAGCTGTCCACTTCCTCATTGCCTTTGTTTTCCTTGTGACCTGGTACCCACATCAAAGTGACATGATTGTTCGTAGCCAGTTATCTTAGGGATAGTTTGCAGTTCCAAGTCAGTCTAGACTCACATGTGTACTCATTGCCGCATTCTCCAAGTGCATTGGCGAAAGGTTCAGCATTACCTCTTATGCTGCAGTGGGGCATGTGAATATTCCCATGTGCTTCCCAGACAGGCTTACCACTGCACTTTTCGCAGCTTCTATTTGTACCGAGTACTGTTGGCCACTGTTGATATCCGTTCGATATGACCATATCATTTTGGGCTTCAAACCTCATGTCTTTTCAAATTATCTGCGGCACGTCCTAATTGCCGCTAGAGCCTTAGAAAAATGATACATGTTAATCTTTGGTCGATTATAACGCCTTGGAAAAATCCAGTTCCATTCAGGGTCGTGGCTTTCAGTTCGGACTTTCGCCTCTTCGTGAACGTAACCAGCATTATTTCTCAATAATTTACATCCAGTCCCTCTTTTGCACACCATCGCCCTATTATATTAATGGCTGTCTGAATGCGGTTGGATATTATCCCATCATGTTTGTCCATAGTAGTAACGACCAGGCCATCGGCGTAAACTAGACTCGTAATTTCAGAGCCATATAGCTTTACTTTCATTATCTACGATTGAGGACCACAGCAAAGGCGATAAACACAGTTTATGCTGTCATTCTAACTATTTTTTCTTGGACAGCGGACACAATGATTTAAATCTGGTGGGGGGTGTCGGTGAGTACCCTGGAAAATAGGCCAAGGCAATAACAATCTACCTCTTGCCTGTTTCATTTGGCACTTCCTCGATGGCGGTTGCCAAATCTCCAATGCTGAACTTTGGAACGGGAGTAAATTCAATATCACATTCGAGCAATATAGCTGCTCGTGGTTTTTCATGAATGTTGCAAAAAAGTTACTGACATGATTTTGATGTGAGTCCTTGTATTCGTCGTTCGTGCTCTTCAAGCAACTCTATATTGATGTTTTTTTCAAAAAATCTCCATCTGAGACACTTGTGGCTGCTTTTGAGTATTGGAGGTTTATTTGAAGAACCTTGAGCTTTTCACTCATCATAGGGGTGCCACCAGTATCTCATTGTGAGGCATTGCTGCCTTTTTGATAACTTTCGGTTTCATATCCCCCCATGTTATGAGGAGTTCTCTTAGGCCTGTCTTTCTCCGTGTTCCCAACCATATATAGGTCTCACGCCTACTCGACTGGCTAGTTGGGCGAATGCCTACTATGTCTAGTGAATACTAGATTAAAACGCGGTTTATACCAGATTGGTTTCTACGGTTGGTTCCAGTACTCCTGTGGATCGGGACCGCTACGGAAGAACATCCAGTTGCGCCCTCATATACCGGAGAATGGGAACCATCCTCCCTTTCTGGTACCGTGGTGAGGATGGCGTTCAATTAGAAAATAGTAAACCTCATATAATCTTGCTATTCCCTTGTCCAGCGGTGCTACGTAGGAGCAAACACCCGATGGCTGAGTTTACCAATTATTCCACACCACACATGCAGTGAGTGACAAGTAGTGGAACAATGGCCAAGAGCAACCAACCTCGCCTATGTTTGAAGTGAGGGTAGTATCCATTTGGAAACAATAACAACTTCAATATATTGAACACTGAAACATCGAAAAGTAGCCAACGCAGCTTTCTCCTTGATGCATTTTATTATTGTTATATTAGCAAGTAACAAAACATTTGTCATTAATTGGAAGTGGAGTCGATTCGAAACCATGACTGTGAACACATCGTAAAATAGATACAGTTTTTATAGAAGATATTTTATTCCCAACTGAATACAAACGAATCTACATAAAGCATGAGTTTATTACATGACGATCCTGTCAGTCCTACCATGTAAGTAACAGCCAGTAGAGACTGAAAAACCCAAAATTAGACAATAGATAATCACCCAAAAATGGATAAGACACAGTCCAAAGAAGTAATAATAGCCCAAGCAGGAAACAGTGGTGGAGTGTCAGATGAAATATAGGCATAGTGGCCTTCGCCTGCGTTTTGGAGAAGAAGACAAGAAGAAAGATAAGACGGAGCCAGGAATTGGTATAATGCAGAGAAATGAGTTAATGGACAATTGAGGTCATATAACTACTTGAAGCAGCTATCATGGATAAGAAGCATTATGTATGTGGTATTAAGTTCATATTTTTTAAATATTTTCCAATGCTCACATTTTTTTCCTCAACCCACTTGATTTAATTCACAAATGAGCACAGTGGACTTATTCAGACATTTATTTGAGGAACTCAAAGTAATTTATAGGAATTTAGTGGAAGATAATGAAGAGAGACGTGTTGATTTCGGAATAGTAAATAAAAAGCTTGATGAATTAGATAGGATAGAAAAAGATTTCAGAAATTTGAAAAATCGATTCAATAAAAGAAAACATGATTTAGTTTTAATTCAAACTGTGATATCATATGTAGTCCGGAAAACTTTCGGTTGAAATTCGAAAAACATTAGTAACTAGATTATCCTATATCACAAATCAAACGCCTGAAATTGACAATTTAACTGAAAAAATGGGCGAAAAATTCAATATCAGAACAGCTTCGAACTTATTGTTAGTAATTAACGATAATGAGGAATCAGTAAAACAATTGATCGATGCCATTGAATTAAACGATAGTCTTTCAGATAATGATGGAAAATCATTACTAACAAAATATGGACTGAAAACTAGATTGCCCCAAAGCGCAAAAATGAGGTAAGATCCAACATATCCTTCGAATGAAGATTCAATTGAAAATATCGAAACTCATTTATTGACCAAAAATTCAGCAACAAGTTTAATAATTGAATTACATAACGCGAAGAGAAGATAAATCTGTGGATGAATTTGGAAAATCAATCGAACAACTACTTGTCAATTTGACTATAGCACAGTCCGAAGGTAACGACGAAGCAATGCAAGTTCTCAAGGGAACGAACGAAAAAATCGCCCTCGATGTCTTCGCAAATGGGCTGCGAAATCACGATTTGCGAGAAACTATAGCAAGTTAAAAGACGCGATAAGCGGCGCTACTGATGGGAAAAATTCAAGAGGGGTGACGTCTTCGTCACAGGTTTTTAACATGCGTGGAAGATCAAGCTCTAGTCATCACAACAACACAACGAATCGAGGATTCCGGCAAAATTGGCGTGGAATATCAAGGGTGCTCCTTGAAATTTTAATAACTCAAACACAAATAATTTCAGAAACGGCAACTCAAATAATTATAATAACTACAGAAGACAACACCGTGGACATTTCCGTGAAAATTTCAGAGGGGGATTTAAGAGTAACAATCACCGAAATTTTAATTCAGCTCAACGGGTTTTTTTTCATGAATAACACCCAGGAGACTGAAATGAATAATGCTTCACAGAAAGCCGATGAGTTTTTTCGTGCCTATTAGTGAGAGTGTAGATGAATGCGAGTTGTTGTGTATGAATAGCTTGAATTATGTATTTATGAAAAATGGAATGGCTGATTTAACATTTTTTTAGATACGGGAGCTTCTGTGAGAGTATTATTTGCGTCCAGTCTGAATAAAAATCAGTTTGTCGACCAACAAGTAGAATAAAAATAAAAGGTATAGCCGGTTCAGTGTTTACGCTAGGATCAGCAAATATCACGTTGGAGTTAGGTAATAGATAGATAGGTCATGAATTTCATGTGGCGAATGACTTTGGAAATGATATGAATGGCGTTATTGGATCAGATTTCTCTGCAAAATACTCAGCAAAATTAGAATATGGGATATTAACATTTTCAATTATCATGAAGTGCCAGAAGTTTCCAATGCCACTCCAGTCCAAATTTGATGATCACACTACGATTTCGCTAAGGTGCGAAATCATTGAATATTTTCAAGCTCAAAATTCGGATGATTGTATTGTTATTCCAGAAAAAATTGCGGTAGCAGTTTTCACTGCGGGAATTATTGCTAAACCCTGTAATCACAGAATACCAGTAAAAATTTCAAATGTCTCCGAAAGGAAAGTCAAGTTCAAAAATTTCAAACCGAAGACAGAAAGTATATCAAAATTCGATGTTCATACTTTCTGAAATACACAATTCTCAGTAGAACGTATAGATAACCTACTCAATTCTATGAAGGTCAAAGATCTCAGTAAAGAATAAAAAATTCTGTTCATAAAATTTGATGTGTTTTGCTTGAAGAATTATCCACTGAGAGTAACGAATGTTTGTAAACAGACAATACATCTGAAAAGCGACGCGACTCCAGTATATATAATATAATAATAATAAACTTTATTGGCAATATAAATACAATTTAAGATGGTTACAATGAATAAAGTAATCATAACGATAAGTGTAGAACACTTTTTTCGCAAAAAATAGGGAGTTTTAAGAAAATATATGATTGAATAAATGTACAAAAATAACTAGTTGAAAAGTTCATAATAACACAATGTTATAAAACAACATACACTGAATATAATTGAAATCTAGTATATGTAATAAAACAATGTAATTCGTATTCCTCACGATACAATAAATAAAATTATTCATAAATAACTAAATGAGAGCACAAGATTAAAAGTTGATGAAACACATATAACTGATGATTACAATAGTATACTGTGAGTGAAGGTGTTAAAAATAAATTCAAAATGACATTAAAATGTGGACATAAAGGAATAAGAGAAGAATGAATCAAATAAATACACACATGGATACATACATATATAGAGCTGGACTAAACAAGACATATTAGAACGTTACTAAAGTTTCGGAGTATAGGGTTTTGAAATTAAAGATCACATTACCATGTCGGCAACTTTTCCCCTAGGTTGGCTGTGAATGAAGATCTTCAACTCTTTCTTATATAGAATCAAGTTATCAATTTTTTGTATATGGAGAGGTATGGAGTTATACATTTTCAGAGCCATCCATATATTGGTATGACCGTTGGCCAATAGATTTTTGCATTTGTGGGATTTTGTGATGGTGTTTTTTTCGAGTTTGGTGATTATGATTAGGTAGGTTTGAATTGATAGGTTTTTCTCTGTGGTATTTTATATTGATATTATTCTTAAAAATCTGACGAATATCGAATACATGTGCTTCATGAAATAGTTCTTCAGATGGATATTTATAGTCTTTGGACATAATCAGCTTGAGGAACCTTTTTTGCAGTAATTCCAGAGGATGAATATGTGTTTTCAATGCCCCTTCCCATCCGACTATACAATATCGCAAGTGGCTCTCAACTAATGCATGGTACAGTACTTTGAGCTGATGGAAAGGTTATATGTCTTCCAAATATTTGAACTTGTAGAGAATCATACGTAACTTATTACAGACATAGTTAATAAGGGAATCCCATTTGAGATTCGTGTCTATTATTACTCCCAGATATTAAAATTTTTTTTTTAGGCAGGATTATATACTATTGACTCATTGTGAAAACGTGAGACTATCGAATGATGGCGTGTTGGACCGATAAAAGGTAGGTAGTAGGTTTTGTGCAGGTTGACACTGAGTAATTTGTTTTCTAACTATTTTTTCATTGAAGGAAGGTCTGTCTCTACTGTGTTTCTCAATTCTTGCCAGGTATCTGCTTTATAGAATATTGCGGTGTCATCAGCAAAACCTAGTATTTCTCCTCTGCTCCTGATAGAGAACATGCCTTTGATGTAAATATTGAAAAGGATTGGGCCCAAAACAGTCCCTTGAGGAACTCCATACTCAATTTGCATTTGATCGCTTTGCACATCATCCACTCTGACAGACTGGAATCTATTGACAAGATAACTTTCGAAAAGTTTTAAACAATTATTTCTGATGCCAATATCTTCCAATGTCTGTAAGAGGAGACTATGGCTTACAGTGTCGAAAGCCTTAGACACATAGACTTGGTATGTTTCCATCCAGAGCAGAAGAAATATTCGTAGTTAGTGCCAACAACGCGTCTTGGGTGGAGATATTCTCTCTAAAACCATACTGCATACTCGATATTAGATTATATTCAGATATATAAGAAGCTAACCGTTTTTTTTAAATTTTTTCGATAATTTTTGATAGATGCGTTATTAGAGATATCGGTCTATAATTAGTGATCGCTGTCTCATCTCCTTTTTTGTAAACTGGTACTTCTATTGATTCCTTAAGCGCTCTGGGCCAGATACCTTGTTCCATGCACAAATTCATAATGTATGTAAGAGGTTCTAGAATATATGTAGAAATTATTTTAATAGTTTCTGCTTTGATATCGTCTACACCTGCAGATTCTTTCGTTTTCAGTTCACTGATGATGCTCTCAACTTCTTTATTATCGGTTGGTAATAACACAAACGAGTTCACAGAAACTGCTCTATGGGTTTTGTAATTAGGGTCGTTTTTACTTTATTTGCCATTCTCTTACCTATTTGGGTAAAAAAAGTGATGAATTCATTGGCTATTTGCTTTTTATCATCTTTCAATTCCCCCGATTCATCTTTCATTGTTTTTATGTTGCGCTTACTTTTTTTGGTTTTACTTATTTCTTTAACTATTTTCCATAACATTGGTGCATCGGTTGAATTTAAGTTGATTTGTTTTTGGTAATAGTCGACTTTGTTTTTTTTAATTAAATTCGTGAGCTTATTTTTATAATTTGTATATTGTGTTTTCAATTCCAAGTTATGGGGATCGTTTCGGAGACTTTTGAACAGTTTATTTTTCGTATCTGTTGATTTAACTAGAGCATTTGTTATCCATGGTGTAATATTTGTGTTTCTTCTTTTGGCCCTCCTTACGGTTGTGCAATCGTTCATGGCTCGAATGAGGATATCTATGAATTCATTAGTTCCAGCGTTTGGATTTGTTGTAGAAAATATGGGGTTCCAAGAGATGTTGTGTAGCGTATTCTGGAGTTTGTCGTGATCAATATATTTTTTGAATTTATCTTTATTAGTTGCCACATCTTCATCCTGGTTGAGTATAATCTGAAGTGAAGTTGTATAATGATCTGTGATATTACTCTGAATTATTAAGGGAATATTTGCTCTAATATGTAACTCTCGGTTTTTATGAAGATATGATCAATGCAGGAACCACTATTATTCTGGACTCTTGTTTCACTATTTATTACTGATATATCCGACTTCGTTCAATGTATTCAGATACTCATTGCAATGTTCATCGCTTTTTAGAATATCGATATTAATATCTCCAATGAATATAGAGTATGCGGCGCTATTTTTATCATGGTTTTGTAAGTATCCCTGCAAATGTTTATTAAATTCTTTTGGATCTGTAGAGGGTGATCTGTAAGCAGCGGTTATCACTATGTTTCTGTAGTTGATTTCAACTTCTATGGCTTTAATATTGTTGATTTGAATCATTTGATAAGTACAGTCAAATGTAGACTTGATGTATAATAAGACACCATCATTTCGATTCAACCTCCCTTCATTGTATACTAAGTCATATCCTGTAATGTTATGAAGCTCAGGGTTTTGTATAATCCATGTTACCGTCAATACGATACAGTCAATTTTTGGGTTTATAATATTCAAGAAGATTTTAAATTCATCGAATTTTTTTTGATGCTTCGGATATTATTGTGGATATTAGTAAAATGTTCAATATATGCAACCATACCGATTACCACATTCGCAAAGAGCTGAAATAAATGAATAAATCGAGAAAATGCTATCTGACGGAACGGAATTATCGAGCCAACGAGGTCCGAATGGTCGGCACTATTATTGGTGGTACCAAAGAAATCAGATATTAATGGTAATAAGAAATGGAGAGTAGTTATTGCCTACCGCCTTCTAAACAAGCGTATTGGAGACGAAACATTTCCATGACCAGACTCACTGTCGGGAGCAATGTTCTTTTCACATCTCGACTTGTCGCAAGGCTATCATCAAATTGAATTGAATGCATCGTCTGAACCCAGTACAAGTTTCACAACTGATTGCCAATGGGGTTGAAATTCAGCTCTAGTGCTTTCTCGATGGCGATGACTATAGCTCTGTCAGGATTAAATTATGAACATTGTTTCATTTATTTGGACGATTCGATAGTTTTTGGTAATAATTTGACAAGTCACAATAAAAATTTAATTGAAGTACTTCAGCGGTTGAGGCAAGTTAATTTAAAATTATACCCTTATAAATGCAAATTCTTGGAAAAACAGATCTTATACTTTGGTCACGTGATCTCATCTGGAAGGATATCCCCGGATTTCGAGAAGATCATGCAACAATATCCGATTCCAAAAGATTCGAGCGGAACTAAACGATTCGTAGCATTCGCGAATTATCATAGAAAATTTATTGAAAATTTCGCCGAGATAGCAATACCACTAAACAAACCATCAAAAAAAGGCGTGGTCTTCAAATGGGACGAAGAATGCCAGGCAGCATTCGAAACACTAAAACAAGCCTCAATACATCCGCGGATTCTCGCATACCCTGGTTTTTCGAAATATAATGGATTTATATCACGAACGGATGCATCTTATTATGCTTTTGGTTCAGTATGTTTGAAGTGGTGTCGCAGCCCGATATTTCGTGCAGGAGCAAGATACAGCCTGTGGAGTTGTACTTGTAGGAGGAGGCGGAGTAGATTGCGTCTGGATGTTTTCCTCTCGCTGGTGTTTTGAAGTGGACATTGTTCACCGCAGGTGTTGTGCCAGTCAGCAGGATGAGTAGGTCAATGTCTTCCCGACAATGATGACGGCGTCGTACGTGGGAAAGGGCATTAGCTGTGGTAACTATCAACCTGTCAGCATCTTCGGAAGCTTGGTCTGTGGCTATGTTTGACGCTTGCATTTCACTGGAAAGCAGCTTCGCGAATCGGTCCTTGTTCACCTCAATGGCCAGGAACTTATCCTGAGGTGTGTTGATGACAGTTGCTTTGTCAAACACCACGTCTGATGATGAGTTTGCCTTGTATCTTCTTGCTCGTTCAGCAGTCTTGTTACCTTGCTGAGAAGGATCTGTAGTGCAGCTATGGTAAATTACCATCACATCGGTGTTATAGTGACGTCGAACGTACTTGACGTAATCCTAGCAAATCCCTCCAAAGGCCGAGCTTCTTTTCCATACAACCTTGTGAAGACAAATTCCGAAAAATGCGATTTTTGTAATTTAAAAATATGCATATCTCCGAAACTATCGATCCTAGGAACGAAATTCAAGACGTCAGTTATAGGAAATTTTATTTCTCACAACATTTGATGGAACTTGTTTGTGGCTAAAATGCACCGAAACGAAGATATAAGCGAAAATCTGAAGAAAGTTCTGTTTTTTTTCGGTTTTTTCAATATGGCGGCGGGCGCAGAAGGGGAAGAATTGTTCATTTTGCATTTCAAACATATCAAAAATGTTGAACTACTACCGGACCGTTTGTAAGGTGACCCCCCTCTATTAACTGGATTAGAGTGTTACAAAATTTCGTCCGTATCTATATGGTAGAAGATTTACTATTCTGACAGACCATTAACCATTACTTTATGTTTTAGATATGACAAACCCTTCGAACGGACTAAC
The DNA here is from genome assembly GCA_018342105.1 of Gonioctena quinquepunctata. Taxonomy (NCBI): domain Eukaryota; kingdom Metazoa; phylum Arthropoda; class Insecta; order Coleoptera; family Chrysomelidae; genus Gonioctena; species Gonioctena quinquepunctata. The sequence continues at coordinate 80,593 of JAFIRS010003504.1, forward strand.
TAAATTCAGATTGATGCTGAAAGGAAACAACTTCACAACTAATTATGTCAGAGGAAAAGATAATGTAACAGCAGACACTTTGTCACGAATAAAAATCAACTCTGACAAGTTGAAAGAAATTACGGAAAATGCAAGTCAGATGATAAAAATCATGACTAGGTCACAAAATAGAAACTGGACAACAATCAGCAGGGAAATTCCAATTTCCTCCTGATAACAGGCTTGATCACCCTGGAATCGTGGAATTGTTGAAAGCACCTGAAAATGTTGCACAGATATACCCTTTAAAAAATGACGAATTTGAGAGGATAAACAATTATGAGTGTATTAAAATAGAGAACATATTATATGATGAGAACGCAAATACTATTTACTTGAATCAGGACGATTCTCGATCAACGACGGCATTCCGTGCATCGTTGAGAGACCTGAAGAAAATTTGCCAAGATATGGAATTCCAGAACTATTAATAGTTAAAAATGAACAATGCCCATCGTTATTGAAAAAATATATGAAAATTCCCAATGAAATAAAAAAGGTATAAAAATAAATGTTGTTAGAGCTCAGCAACACAATACTGTAAAAAAAACAATTGATTATGAACGATTACCACATGTTGCCTACCGGAGGACATGCGGGTATCAATCGCATGTATAATAATATTAAGACATTTTACTTTTGGTCCGGACTCTGGAAAGATATCAAAAGTTTTGTAAAACATTGTGATGATTGTCAAAGATATAAGTATTCTAGACCGCACACCATGAAAGTAACCACAACTGTTAGTTCAACATTTCTGAAAGTTTTCCTTGACTTGGTTGGGCCCTTAGAACAATACAGGAAAAACTACCGATACATTCTGACATTGCAATGTGAGCTAACAAAATGAAGAGTTAGTTACTGTTGCAAAGTCCTTCGTGGAAAATTGTAGTCTGCGATACGGTATCCCAGAACAAGTGTTAACTGACGAAGGTACAGAATTTCTTGCGTCTACATTTGAGGAATCATGTAAACTGTTGAAAATAGATCGGATGAATTCGACCGCATATCATATCGAAACCTTGGGAGCTCTAGAGAACATACATTACAAATTTGGGTGCATATTTACGCATGCCTGCTCCAAAACACCCAGACACTTGGAGTTCATCGATTCCATATTGGTGTTTTGCATATAATAATACGGTCTTTGGTAAAACAAGTCGATTGCCTTCGAATATTGCTTCTCAAATCGACCCTGTATACAATTTTGATGATTATCCAATTCAATTCAAATTTCCATTACAAACGGCTTGGGGCGACGCTAAAAATAATAAAATTTATCAAAAATTGAAAGAAAATACAAGTTAGACACAAAAATGAATTCTGTTTATCCTGAATTAGGAGAAAACGTATTAGTTAGGAACACGTCTACTCAAAAATATGACCCAATATTAAAGGGACCATTCATTGTAATGGAAGATAAGGAACCAAATGTTGTAATCAGGATAGAAGACAAACTGGTAGAAATTCATAAAAATAGAGTAAAATTATTGAATGAATAAATGAAAAAAAAGTAATATGTATATGTAATTTTTTTTGTCAGCGAGGAAGATTTACTGGTACAACAAATCGTGTATCCATTTCGAAAAAATAACAACTTCAATATATTAGACATTGAAAATGGAACACCGGAAAAAGCTAACACAGCTTTCTCTTTGATGCATTTTATTATTGTAATACCAGCAAGTAACAAAACATTTGTCATTAATTGGAACACTAGAAACTGATTCGATTCGAAACCATGACTGCGAACACATCGTTAAATAGATACAGTTTTTATAGAAGATATTTCCTTCCCAACTGAATACAAACGAACCTAAATAATTCCTATTCATTATCTGACTCATTGAAAACTTATTGTGAATATTTCATAGAAATAATCTTTTAATTTTTTTATGGACTGTCAACTGTTACAGCAAATCAGTTCATACTCTGTAGGTGAGGCTTTGAAAATTATGATTTCCAAGAAATGCACTTGCGATGAAATATCTTTGGAGTATTCAGAACTGTTTATGTTCCAAGAAAACCGTATTTCTGTGAGAATGACTAGATCATGAATGAGGTACTTTTCGTATGTGGAACTCTACAATTTCGATAATGAACCCTGTGTGTTTTATATGAATGAAATAATGAAGTGAATGTTAAGAAATCTAAATAATAGGAGATTCATTTATCGAAATAATCAGTGAGGACTTGAGTTCTGGAATTGAAGATAGGTAAATTTTATAACTGAAAATAATTGACATTAAAGGAAATGAAAAGTCTTAATTCTGAAACAAAAAAACATATAAAGCGCTATCAGTAATTTTCTTCTGGCTGATTTTTTCCCGATTTCGTATATTTTGCCTTGGAGTTCGTTGGTGTAGGACATTGGTTTTGTTAGTGATGCCAGTTACCTCTAGAGTTTTCTCATTCTGAGCCACTACCCAAAGACTCTGTCAGCTGTTCATATGTGAGGGGAATTATATTAACGACTGTTATCTTTCTATTAGTAAGTTTTTGTTGTGCCGTTATATATTTTTTCTTTTCGTAATTTTCGATTACATATGCCAAGGAAATCAAAATGCCAGTACCTGTGAGCTTCTTGGCGTTATCGAGGGTATCTGTTTGAATGTTTTTGCTACAAGTTCAAGTAGAACTGAATCGGGTTTGTTATTTGAATGTTTCATCTTCATTCTACATATATCTCAGAAATCTCTAGTATTACAGGTGATCCCGAATTTATTGTTAAGCAAAGACATTATTGTTTATGATGAATTGTGATCTTCAGATTTCAACCCATACAGTATTAAATTGTGATTTTTGCTTCTTCTCTGTGCTATTGATAGTATCTCCCTGGTATTAAAATTTTCATCATTTTTCAATCCCTTGTTTTGAATTTTGAAAATATCTATATCATTTCTTTGAGGGTACCCAATTCCTACATCAATTCTGATAGTTCATGAGTCACGTTTTGGTTTTTACATGAAATGGTGTCAATCTACTGTACGATTCATTCATTTGGTTATATTATTCATGGCACCAATCCAGTGTTTTTGTTTGAATGTGAAAATTAGCGTCCGCTTGGCTATTTCTCCGTCCGAATTTGCAGATCTGCAGATCTGAATTCGTTATAGGAGGGGTGTGTATTTTTGCTGATATTTCTCTTGATATTGAAGAAATATTAATTGAAACTAGTATTGAAAAAGACTTTGAAGTCAATTTTCGTTTTCGTCAATATTGATATAATTGTCTGCGGAGATTTCAACATCGACCTGTTGGAGCCCAGTAACCTTCGATCGAATTTCTTGAACCTACTTGAACAGTTCAATTTGAAACCACAAATAAATAAACCTACTCGTTTTGCGGGTGATTCTGCGACTTGTATTGATAATATTTTCTCTAATGTAGCTTCATTACATACTGAGATCAAACATACCTTCCTGTCAGACCACACATTTCAGATAGCTACCTTCCATTACTCTTTTTACAACAAGAATGCAAATCTAATTAAAATATGCTTTAGTAAGAATAATGTGAAAAAATTCAGAGTCTCACTCTCAACAGTCGATTGGTCTGAGCTTTTTCACATATGTGATGTAAATATGAAGTTTGGGTATTTTTATGACCAATTTATGTCACTTTTCAATGCGGTGTTTCCTAAGCGGAAAGTGTCATGCAGTAATAAGGAAAATAAATCAAAATGGGTGCCTGAGGAAGTGAAAGAATTAAGTAGAATGCTAAATAAAATGTCAATTTTGGATAAATCAAATCAAAGTGAATTTTACCATCAAAAATTTTTAGAGCTCAAACGAATTCATCAAATAATATTAAACCTTGCCAAACGAACCTCAAATGAGCGTAGAATAGCTGTAGCGGACAACAGAGTGAAGGAATGTTGGAATATAATTAATGAACATCAGAATAGATCTGCAGGTGATGCTATCAGTTTAACTGATAGTATGAGATCCTGCATTAGCAACAGTCAAGAAGTGTGTAACCTATTTAGCAATCATTTTTCTGGTATTAGTTCTGGTCGCATCAAACCCTCATCAAGCAACATTAAACATATGAAATCCAAGGCTAACAGCATATACCTTTCTCCAACAACAAACTATGAAATTGGAGAAACCATAAAAAAAGTCAGTCGAAAAAGATCTGCAGGTGTCGATGAGATACCAGGGCATATACTATCGACTATTGCTGTTATTATCTCAGAACCGCTGAGTCACATTGTCAACCACAGCTTTCAGGTAGGCGTGTTCCCTGATGTCTTAAAAATGTCAAAAATTCTACCAATTTATAAAGGCAAGAGCTCTCGTCAAGACTGTGGTAATTACCCTCCTATTGCCCTTCTGTGTCATGTGTCAGTTCGCAAAAATTGGTGAATACTGCTACTATGTACAACTATACAAATATTTCGAAAATCTCAACCTATTTAGCTCAAGTCAGAATGGATTTAGACAAAACAAATCCACTGGCACTGCCATTGATGTGCTATTAGAGCATGTAACTGATGCTCTTGACAGCAAACACAACACGTTGGCACTGTTTTTTTATATGGGTAGGGCGTTTGATCTCGTTAACCATGATCTGTTATTATATAAATTGGAACTTTATGGTGTGAGAGGACCTGCATTGAATTGGATCGTAACTTACCTTGAAGGTCGTAGTCAAAGAGTATATCTGAACGATACCTTCTCAGATATTCGATATATCTCGACAGGCGTACCGCAGGGATCAGTACTCGGGCCCCTGCTGTTTATTTGTTTTATTAATGACCTTCCGACTTATTGCTCTGCTGCTTCTCTATCGATTGTATATGCAGATGATACCAATCTCGTTATACAAGCTGATAGTATTCCCACTATGCTTTGTAATGCGCAGAATGCTACAAATCAACTCTCCGAGTGGTATGATTTGAATGAACTAGCTCTCAATATAACCAAAACTCAAATGATTAATTTTGTTACAGAACATTCTTCAATAGATAGCAGCTACCTAGTGAAGCTGAACAATACTTCAATTTGACAAGTCTCTGACACAAGATTTCTAGGAATCAATATTGATTCTAAACTCACCTGGAGCAATCATTTTGAGTATATAAAACTCAAGCTTAGTAAACACATATTTCTACTCCGTCAACTGAAAACCACACTATCTCTTGAAGTTTTGAAACTGGTATATTTTAGTCTCATTCAGTCATTTATGTGCTATGAAATAATTCATCGGGGTGCTTCATCCAAGGCACAAGAAATATTCGCCATTCAAAAAAAAGCAGTAAGGTTAATGATGGCGGTACCCCCGAGAGAACATGGCAAACCACTTTTTGTTAAAATTGGTATAATGACTCTACCATATTTGTTTATATACCACTGCATTGTCTATGTGAGAAAAAATATTACTGATATTCCTACTTGTGGACACTCTCATGACAATAGTACTAGAGATAAATATAAACTACAACAACCATTCACTAGACTATCAGTGTCTCAGAATCATCCGGGATCGATTGGTGTCAGGCTCTATAATACTCTTAACGACAATATCAAATCTGCATTCCTTTAAAGCTAAGCTGAAAAACCATCTTGTGCTGAGAGCACACTACTCCGTTGACGAATTTCTACAGAAATGAATTTTTCTCACCGATTGTTTTGAAAATAGTTGCTTTTAACATGCCTTGTTAAGTATAGTGTGTGTTAATAATTGTAATTTGTGCATACTTTTCGTTCACAAATACAATTTTTTTTTGTGTACAAATACTGCTTTTTGCTTCTGACAGCCTAGTTTTAATGTTATGTTGATTGGTGTCAGTCTTTTTTTTAAAGTTCATCTGACGTGTTACCTAAGCTAGTATGTTACCATGTAGGTTCCTATGATGTAATTGAACACTTCTTCAACTAATAAATTGATTGTTTGATCGTGTGGGTTAATTGAGAAAAATATAAATATGTCAAATGCACATTCACCCACAATTTTGGATGGTTTGAAATAATGTGACAGGATACGGTACATTTTCAGCTCTTTGTCGATATAAAATACTAATTTTCAAATATTTTTTTCCACCTCAGCGCCATTATTTGTCGGAGTTTTCTCCAGAGTATATTACCACTCCTAGGTGAAAAGAAAAATGAGGAACGTATTGAATATCAAGTTTTAATAAAATGCCATTCCGTTTTTCCAATATTATGGGAGTTTTCAGCTCTCATTCGCTGAATTGAGTGCTCGTATTACAAAAAAAATAGAATAACATTTTTAGACCAAAAGTACTTGTGGTTGTGGCTTTATCCATTCTGAAAAATATGTGTGAAAAAAATTATTTTTACACCCTTTCGCATTATTACATCATCTATACTTCTCCTAATTTTGTGTCTACACTAATCCGATTTTGTCTGTACCTACCCGATTGAGCCTATTTAAAAAAAAAACTCTACCCCATATACACATGTATATATATATATTTTATGTTAATGTTTACTCATCAAAACAAGTCTTATATATTACCCTGCTATTTACATATCGAATCACGAACAAGATATTTTGCTTCTGTGATATTTTGTTTATTAACATATTTTATTCATACCATTGTTACTTTGTAACTACACTTATGTGTATAAACACTATTATTATATTGTTACTATCATTGAGGTTCTAGAAATAATTTGAGATCACTCTTACTTTCCTCAAACACGATTGAGGATCCTTCTTTATAACGGGGTGAAAATGTACAATTATCTGACAAATCATCAAAAAACCAATGTGAATATTGACAAATTCAAAATAGACATAAAAAACTACTGTAAGTTCCTTATTACACTTCACAGGGATTGTATGATGGTAACTCAAAATTCAAACAGGTGACTGATCTGTTCTGTGTTGTTAAGTCAAGTTTATTTTCTTGTGCATAACACAATCTTGTTGTCAATTAGATTTTTGCATATAATTTGAGAGATCGTCTACAAAAATATCGAGTTGATCTATTGATTCACCAAAGAATCAAGTAACTCGAATCCGACTCAAAGTAGTTGTCGGGCTACGAACACTATCAAAAATTAGTCTCGATTGTAGCGCGATGCAATACATGTTCAAGCGCCGAATTAGAGGGATCTTTTTCACGGGACCGGTACGTTGAGAAACGCATTAGCATGCGTGATACAGCAAATAAGCCATGACTGGACTGTTGAAAACGTCGCAATCCAACGATCGCTTACATTTACTTGTTCAAGATACTCTTATGAACAAGCAGTCAAAGCTATGGATCGATTTCGCACAAAAACTGGTAGGTTTGCTAAAGCAAAAGTTGAATTGACCAAAAAAAAGGGAAATGTTAAGAAAATCGAAGGAAATGTCAGAAGGTGTAACATATCAACCAAACGTTGGAATTAACGAATCAAGAGCATCATCACTATTATTAAAAAACATCGAATCAATATCAATGCATTATTCCATTGTTTATTCTGATTTAGAAACATCTGAATTATGCATGACTGATGACATTTTACAAATCGCCGCCAAATGTGAAAATAGAGAATTCAATATATATGTTAGCCCTATGAAGGAGATCAATCCTGTGGCGACAATAATCACGGGATTGAGTACAATTTCTGGTCAATTATATTTGAATGATGTACAAGTCGATTCACAAAATTTGGTAGATTGTTTGGTAGCATGTAAAGAATTTTTTAATTTATCTACAACTCCAAATTTACTTGTTGCGCATAGTGCGAGATTCGATGTACCTAGATTACTAAGAGCAATCATTAATAATAATTTAATAAAAGATTTTATCATGATAGCAGGATTCGTGGATAGCTTAGTTATTTTTAAAAAAACGTTTCCAGAACGAAAAGGACCAGGAATGTTCCAGCTATCAAAATTAGCCAAAGATTTGATACCAAACGAAACATCAGATAATTTTACAGAAATTAGTTGGTTTTATTGGTATTGAGTCAGACTCATCAACATACATGAAATCATATGAGGAATGTATTTCAGAGCGACTTGAGAACGAAAGAATATCTCGTAATTTACCCAATTTAAGTGCCTTAAAAAATGTTAAATCACGGGATTTATTGAAAAAAATTGCTCAACAAAATATAACATACCATTTTCCGAAACAAATGTATCACGATGAAGGAGAAGAAGCTGTGATTAATTTCTTGACTGAAAAATTGGAGAATGGAAAACCTAGAATTACTAAAAATAGGAAAGCATTAACTAAAATCATAAATGAATTAAAAATAAATGTTTAGTCAATCAAGTGATTACTTAGTATAATAGTTAAGAATAAATAACATGACATTCATTGTTGTTTATATTTTTTGTAGATTTATACGTTATATTTTATTAGCCTGTTAGAAATCTGAATAATTTTTGTTTATGTTTAAAAATATTCGAATTATGTTATACGTACATGTGTTGTATAAATGTATGAATACAATAAAGTTTATGAACTGTTTTTTGCCGTTATTCGTTAAAACTATATTTTATTTTATATATATTCCCATTGTAATATGTTTAAAATGCATCAGTATAAATTAACGCAATCATTCACAATTATCATTCATAAATATGTGCGTTCCAAAACACAGTTCAATTCAAAACAGCAAGACCCTCGCGCTCGCGTTTATTTGAATCACCAGCGATCGCTTGAGGCGTTGCCACGATTCTCAGCCTTCACCATCTTGTACTTCTCATACGCAATAATTCAGAAACTTCTTATAACAATAAATAAATAACTATATGGCTACGCGTCCTAAATTTTTTTTATAAAATTTGTTACGTCCCTTTCAATAATATACTAGTTTTTCAAAAATATCTGAATGGAGGGTTTTTAGTTATGCCTTAAAATGTGGTGTCCGCGCTAGCTCACTATAGGGATTACGTGTTAAACGTTGCAACTTTGAAGCCTCATATCTCGCTTTCGGTGTGGTAAATGTTTCCAAAAATTCAATACGATACAGGTAATAATGTTAACTAAAAGTGGTATGAATATAAACGGAATCTGATTGGAAGTGGATTTCACGACAACTACCTTAATAACGTTATGCAACAAACATATTATCATCCACCAAATATCAAACAAACCAATTCTTTCACCGAAAAATCAAATACCCTGAAGGTCAGTAAATATATTGAATCATCCACCAGGATATTAATTTCATTCACCAAAAAAGTTGTTCAGTGCGGGTGTTACTCGTGCATGCACAAAAGGTTCCGTACTATAGTATATTTTATTGTTAATTCATTATGAAATATAAGACCTCAAATAATCGCTCTAGTTTATTCTTGGACTCCATTATCGACTCCTAGTTACTTCCTAAGGATTTCAGCGATAGGAGTAGTAGGAAGTGTACCATGAAAGTATCTAATGGATAGATTCATTCACCAAAATCTGGGAAAAATCATTTCCCACCGTAGACTCATCAACCGATTTCGAAAACCTTGTGATAAAACCTATCATACAGTTACTACGGATAAGGCTCAGAGGGATCCTGGAGTAATGGGTAGTATATAATTTCATCCACCAGAGTGTTGAATGAACCAATTCATACTAGGAGCTAATTTATTAAGAATTTTTCCGAAGGTATTAGACTAAGAATCATCGCTATCTTTTTTCAGGGAACTAACAATGAACTTGTGGTAAACCTGATTTCTCTATTACATTTCACTCAAGTATACTTGTGAGAAATTACACTCAGTCAGTCTATTTGGCTCTGATTGTGTGAATAATTCTTCTTGACAATGACGTTCAAGTTGAAATCGGCAAGGTGTAATTTCACTTAGAAAATCCTATCAAGAAAATGTCTAGCGCTTCGGACCATATCCTCTATCAGTTTCTGGTGTGAACTCACAAATCATGAACCACACGCAGGACTTCTGGCGGTTGAAAGTCTGGTCACAGAATCTACCCCATTTTATTTTGTTGGCTATTCTTATTTTGGAGATGAATTACCAAACACATGAGAAATAACGAGGGAAGAGAAACAAAAAAAAACAACTTGTGATGTATGCTGAAACAAAGAGCGTGTTGATTGAATTAAAAATACAAAAAGCAAATTGCAGGTGGAAGTGAAGTTAGTTGAAATATTCAGCCCAAACACCGATAAAAGTCAGCGTCCGACGCGACGGGTCGACTAGCCGACGGCATTTTGCATGTTGTTGTTGATGAAATGAATCGCAGATAATGAAAAATTGTTGGAGGAAAATATAGAAAAGGACAGGGTCGAACTCAACATAATATTATTTGAATAACAGAATAGAGCAAATCGAGAATTGAATAGAATGATGTGCTGCAAGGATTGAACAGGGAAACAAGAAAAATTGGAAAGAATCATTGAATATTTTTGATGAGCGATGAATGAACAAACACGTAAAATTCATGAACATAGCAAAACCACCCAGTAGAATCAAATAACCAGGATGAAAAGTAAAGTAATTGAAAACCAAAAAGGAGATGAAGTTATAAATTGGATCGTGAGAATGGAAATGAAATATGAGAAGGAAACTTTAGAAAATAAATTGAGGATATACAGCATTTATATTGTGACAATAAGAAATTCAATAGAAGTGGAAATAAGCATAGGGAAATATTATTAATAGCAATGGCAGTACAGCCGTCATAAGCACAAAGGGCCTTAGTGCAAAATTCGTCCATTTTTAAATATTGATCTTAGTTTTTCATCCATATGCTCCTCTAACATTGCTATTGGTTTTTGGAATTATCTACATACTTCAGAAACAGAAAAAAGGGTTTTATATAAGGGCTTAAATGCACTCCATGTGTCATTTACTAGGGAAAAACGGCTCATCTCTCAAAACTAAGACATATCAGGCTCATTTGATTGAGAAGTATATAGATGTGCCTTTTTTATTGTAGTATTCTACATTTACGCCCCTATGTCCTCAGTAACTCACATATCTAATTTATCATAAACAAGAATGAACATGCAGATTCATTTCCAGTAGTAGTTTTAGTTGAACAGTTACTCAAGTATCAAGTATATGCTGTGAAAAGAGGTTATAATACGTTAAATTCAAGATCCAGGTAAGTTTGAATAATTCAATTTACTGTTAGTTAATCATCACATGTAAATAATATGATATGTAACTTCGGATATCCGATATTCAGAGCAAATAATTTTGAACGATCCTAACATAAATAATATTTCCACTTCGGAGTATATCAGTAAAATATTTTCTTGATTTCAAGAATTCCCTAGAATGATTTGAGATGTAGAATATATATTCTTTCATGCGTGAAAATATGTTCTTACATGCGCAAAAAATGGGTGTCCTTCTCAATAGACAGTTGGGGTTGCCTTCGATTAAACCAAAAAATATGAAATGAATGCTTTTTTCATAAAAATAAACATTTCCGTATATCTAGGAAATTAAAAAATATTTTCGAAAGTTCCAACATCACTGGCCATTTTTTGTTCTCTGTGAGTATGATAATAGGCTCAATGAATGTCGAATGTCGAACATAAATTTCACGAATGGGTCACTTTTTCTGTCATATCTTTATTTTTCATATTATAGGTGGATGATAAATGAATTCATCAAGGGAAAAAATTATTGCCGCAATGGCACGGGGCAATTCCTAAAATCCTGCTGCATAATTTGGCAATTCGAATTCCTCAAGGTGAAGAATCATCGTTGAAATGACAACGAACTTAAAGAACCTACTTCAAAATCTGACGCCTCAGGAGCTGAGGCAAACTGACTTTCCTGAATGCAATGCAGTTGAACTGAATGATTATAATAAAAGTAGCAGCTCATCGCAGCCACAAATGATTACAAATCTTGAAACAGTTCTGACATCCAGCATACCTCATTTCGCTGATTTATCTGAACAGAGAAATAATACTGATCTCCCAGAGCAACTCGTTACTGGTGAACATATTGTTCCAAAATCGCTACAGCCACTGATTCAATTGGAAAAAGATGCTGTTACAACGAATTTTTTGCGATTTATCAGTAAGAAAAAGTGTTCGTCAGTTTCAAACAGCAATTTCCATTTTCCAGTGGGTCTTACGATCTCTATCGGAAAATATGGTGAACAGGAAAATATTTCTTTCGTCAAGTTGGGACACGAGGAATGTGAAGATTGCGAATACTTCCTTCTGCATAATGAGGACCATAAAAAGGACAATTTAGCAATAGACTGTGCGATCTGTCGACAATGGGATGAACACATAAAGAAAGCTGATAAATCTAGAACAAGATACAAATAATAATGGAAGGGAACCAGTTGAGGGAGAAATAGTATTTTCAGTTGATCTAAAAAAAGAAATTATGCTGCCCAGATGTGACATGTTCAAAAATGTGATATTTTCACAGAGGATTATCGCGTACAATGGAAGTTTCGTTCCAGTAGGTACGAAGCAGAAGGGTGGAATCAAGCCCGTGGTTGCTATTTGGCACGATGTCATTGCCGGACGAAAGAAAGAAAATGTGATAAGCACATTCTATTGTTTTTTTCTCCACCATAGAGACGAGAAAAAAATTATTCTGTGGTTGGATAATTGTAAAGCACAAAATAAAAATTGGAAATTTTTTCAGTTTTAGTTTTTATTGTTAATTGTGAAGCAGTTACGACAGAACGTATCGAAATAAATTATTTCGAACCTGGGCACACATACTGTCCTCAGACTCATTCCATCACCAAGTAGAAATGAGTCTAAAAAGACACGGGAAAGTTTACGATTTCGCAGATTTCAAGAATGCTGTCCAGAATGCTAACTCTTCGCGTGTTGTTGTACTGGAAATCAATCTGGAAATTTTTTTTGAATGGCAAGACTTATCTTCTATATAAATAATCAACAAAACTGTTTCACGGCCATATGTGACAGATATTGGTCAGATAACGGTATCCAGAGGAGATAAGAATTTGGAATATAAGACTGATTTCAATTTACCATCAATTGCTCTCAGTTTCTTGGAGTCCTCTGTAATAAAAAATGGGTTCTCCATGCCAAAACCCCAAAACAAAGTGAATGGTACCAACACTGGAAAAAAAAATTAGCCTTATAGCAAACATATAAAAAATAATACCAAAAAACCGAATGTCATTTTGGGAAAACCTTCCTGTTCAAGATGATTGATAGAAGTTTACCGATCTTATTCTGTTTCTTTTTTTTTTCTAAATGATTTCCGATGTTTGATGATGTTTCATGATGTTTTTCGAGAAACAAATGTTCCATACTAACAAAGTCCATCATTGATTCTTATCATTGTGAACATAGGTTTTTATTTGTTGAGCTGTAAGATTGACATATAACTAAGGCGAAAGGGCTTATCTGCGATTTAAAATAAATAAATCCAAAATATCATTATTTTGAATATATTTTCGAAAAATATACGAAAAATTAGGTTATATATGTTTTTTTTGCATCTCAATTCGAATAATTACTAGTTGCGGCAATGAAATATACGAAATGTTGTTTTGTGAAAATTGTCCTTGATTTGAGATAGGCCTTTTGTGCTTATGACGGCAGAGTAGTAGAATTATGGCAATAATGAAAATGGTGTGATTTATAATGGGAATCCTGGTGGTAATAATTGTAAATATTAATATATGAAATATAACGGATGAAAAAAACCACAAATATTGTAATAAAAACCCAAGGAGAGAGGATGAATAAGATCACAGTAAATGATGGAAAATTGTTGGAAAAAATGTTGAACAATCATAAAGAAATCATGAGATAACCAGAACAAAGAGGAATAGAAAAAAAGTAGGCAAAAATAGGTTCAAAAACTAAAACCGGACTACTGAAAAATCACGCTTCAGAAAGTATGAAACAAGAAAATATTCTGATCAGAAATTGTTATGTACATACTATTCAATATTCATCATCTATCAAATAAACAACTCACACGTAATATATTTTAAGGTATTTAATACATATGCATCGTGATTTTCAGAGCATAGCCGTGGTCATTGCCACCTACACTAACGGAATAATACATTCTAACAGTAGTAAGCGATCTTTAGGGCAAAGTGGCACATAACCACGGCTATCCTCTGAACATCACTGTGAATATGTATCAAATACATAAAATATATAACGTGTAAGTTGTTTATTTAATTGATGATAAATATTGAATAGCTTGTACATAACAATTTCAGATCAGAATATTTCCTTGTTTCATACTTTTTGAAGCGTAATTTCTTCAGTAGTCCAAAACCCGACTTCTTTTGAACTCATTTTTATTTCATACTTTTTAGAACGTGATTTTTCAGTAGTCGGGTTTTAGTTTTTGAACTTATTTTTATCTCATACTTTTTAGAGCGTGATTTTTCAGTACTCGGGTTTGAACTTTGGGTTTATAATTCAGTGAAAAAGTATTTGGAGAGCTGCTCAACATTTTTTTGTTGAGGTTATATTGTTTTACATGTACCTAGGTAAAATACCGCGTGGAGGTACCCACAGCTCATGTCATTATTATTACACACGTTTTGTTTTTTTATGTATAATTTTAACATGTGTTCCATAGCCCATAATGGAAAACGTATTTCTGTAAATATGTAGTTTGGGTAGGTTTGGAGGGAAAATATGTTTGGCACACATCTGAGGCGTGATTTTAGAATGTATTTCCAATTATCGGGAGCATAAAAAATTAATATATATATATATATATATATATAGTATTATATATATATATATATAAATAAATTTAAAATAAGGAATCTTCAGTCAGCACAAGTGTGCTGACTGAAGATCCTCGTTATTCCCCACTGTTCACATATATATATATATATATATATATATATATATTGTTATGTAATGAGAATATAACAAATTATTTTGTTATTATTTCGCCCCACGTTTTGGGTGCCAAATTGTAATATAATGATAATTTGCAAATATAAATTGCTGTTATTTAATGAAGATTGCTTATAATTTCCACTCTTCGTTGTGAGCCAGATTGTTATGATATAGATAAGTATTTTCGCCCTGTATAATATGTTTTGATGTAATCATAATTGCTAGCTAACGTCACAGTTCTCTAGTCACGTTGCTGCCAATTGTTATCATTTTTCTTACCACGACTAAACTCAGTTGGTACTCCTCTCATCTCAGATAGCCGGTTCAGGCAATTGAGCCACTAACCACTGCTTGATGTCAAGTCAAATCTCAATCTTTTCGATGTTTATAAATACGATTGCTGATAATTGTGGAAAACAAAACGACAAAGTATCAAAAAACAATTATTTCCTTTATTCAGGAAAACTTAATTTTACCTGGCCTATGATAGATAACTTATTCTAAGGTGAATCTACAAATATTCATGGATAATCATGAGAAAACGGTCATGGATAAATAGACACAACCTCACTTTTACCTGGACAGTGAAAATTTCTTCAATAGTTCAAAATCAAATGAAATAAAAGTTCTTCTGATGGGATATGAGTTATTAGTGAAATTGTTCAGTTCGTGACGTGCACTAGGAAAGTTTATACCTGTCGCTGGAACTGTCCCTGTTCAATATACACCCAGAATTTGGATTCTCTCTCAATCTAATGCTCTCAGGAACTCCAATACCAAAAGAAGGAACCATACAAATTCAGCAATCAGCTTTGGGATATTTGTATATGGTTTACAAATAAGGAAATGTTGATGTTCTGGTTATAATGTTGAAATTATTGGATTTTTCTTTCTCCCAAATAAAACGTGGCATTCGTTTTCAAATTATTTTCGATCTCCCTAGTGGCTTTGTTTTCCGTTACTTGGATAACATTTTTTTTCCTCATTCCTTTTGATTTGCATTTTTGAATTCGCGCACTATGTTCTCACATTTTTACTGTTTGGGGTTATTTGTCAAAACTTATAAATGAATCTATTTTTCCTTTCTTACAGACTATTTACAATATTCAATCATGATTGTCTCTGACACTTTTCCGTTCTTATTTTCTCACAATTTCAAATCTTACATTTGACCATACTGTTCCCTGCTTGGCTATTGTCATCAAGAAGTTTGTTGTTCTGCCATTGGCTAATTTTAGTTACATACAATTTCATATACTGTATGTTTCAAGCTTATAATTTTGTTTATCACATTTTATTCAGGATTATTTTGTAAATCTAGACCTTTCTTGTTGTCTTTTGGATAATTATGGGTTGTAATCATTATGACAGTGTATAAAATTGATTGTATTATAGTATTTGAATATTTGTATCTATTCATATTATACAGAGGCTTCATAAAAGAAATAGAATTTCAAAAATTATGTAAAAACAATCTCTTGAAACTAATAGCTATTAAGTAATTATTCTTTTTGTGGGTTTTTTCCTTTTAAAATATATAACTGGTTTTTCATAACATAACAATATATATATATATATATATATATATATATATATATATATATATATATATATATATATATATATATATATATATATATATATATATATATATATATATATATATATATATATATATATATATATATATATATATATATATATATATATATATTATAGATACCCACCACGGCATTATTAGAAAAATAATATTTTTGTTCATGACGTTATGTCCTCTAGAGGGCGCCATATTCAATTCGATGTGACGTCCTATAGTCTATTACTAGCGAACGATCAAGACGCTTTCAACTAAACCTCATTTGTCGAATTATGATAAGTAGGTTAGAAGTTATGAAGGAACAGATGAACATTCATACATACATACCCACATACATAATAATAATAACCTTTATTCCAGAATATACAAAGATATCAATATCTGGAAAGGTTGGAGTTCAGTGTACGTTGCCCTCTTCCGTTTCTGAAAGGAGGAAGGTTTTCAGGTCTTCCACTCAACCCTGTACATTTATCTCATTTCAAAAAAATAAAACAAATTACATATTTTTCAATTATTTGAACAAAATGAAATTGTTATGTATTCCATAGCAATCAGCATTACCTACATATCATGAAAAAACTCAATTACTATCTCCTACATATATACTTTTATATGTGTATAGCAGAGAGAGGAGGACGGAGATGTACCGTCTTAGGGAGATAAGGGCCATTTTTTAACCGACGGAACCAAAAAGGAGAAGGTTCTCTAGTCGACGCGTGTATTTAATTTTTTTTATTTTTTTTCATGTATGATCATGTATAACCTTTTACTGAGACGTCTGATTCCGATAATTCTTCTTCAAGTCGATAGGGTGTACTTCGGAGTTGGTCCCACTTGAATTTAAAAGATGAAATCCACCCCTAAGGATAGCAAAATGAAGGATATTGATCACTCACCCTCTGAATTCTGGTCTGTTTACTGATTCTATCAGGCATAACTTTATACTGGGTTCTTCGATTTGGATTATTCTTTTCCTAATAGATAGGGTATACCTCATATTTGGATTTTGAATGAAATTATCCACCCTAACGGGTGGAAAAATAGGGGATAATTGATTTTTCACTTGTGAACATTGGCACACACATATGTAGTTGACAATGACAGATCGCTACTGTCATTATCCCACATCCGTCGAAATAATTATATTATGAGTGGATGGAATGATATACAAAGTGATCAAATAAACTAACCAGAACAACAAGAATAATTTATATTACAACAAATAGTGAAAATAGATAATCTTATTATTTAACTGGTAATAGTTGAAGTGAGGTGGGTTAGTAAGTATTTTGGAAGTAACCGAAAAACAAGTAGGTAGTAATTGGTAGATTTCAGCCACAAAAAATTGAGAAATAAAAACTTATTAACTACAAATTGAACCGACGGAATACGGAACTGAAAAGTAAAAAATAAAATAAACCTTCTTAGTCTCAATAACTATGCTCCTAAACTAATTTAAGTAACTACATTTGAGTAGGCGCCAAACGAACAATCAACGAAGATAATTAAATTACTTCAAAAAAATTATCAGAATATCACCGCGCAACTCGATGCCATCATTTTACGCCTTACCTAATTCATTTGCTTGTTTGTTTGGCGCCGACTCAAAATTAGTTACTTACATCAGTTCAGGAGCTTAGTTATTGAGACTAAGAAGGTTTATTTCATTTTTTACTTTTCAGTTCCGTATTCCGTCGGTTTAATTTTTTGTTAAAAACTTTTTGATTACAATTCAGTTCGTTTGTGTCAGAAGTTTTTCGTACTTTTTTCAAAGTCTCTTTGTGCCATCAATTTTATGTCATCGGGAAGACCGTTGAATAGCTTCGCAATGTTGGAAGTGTAGCTTTGCTCGAAAATGATCATTTTATGGATAGGGGGAATTATACCGGTCAAAATCATAACCCTCCTTTTTGCTTCGCAGTAGTCGGGTGAAAATTAATAATAATGTTGATGGGGTTTTTTGTCCTTGGATTGAAATCTCGAAAGAAGTTCGTGGGTAAGAGGACAGGTATAAGACAACAACGCAATTTCAAGCCGGTGTTCCGTCCATATATTCAGACTTCTTCAGGGCAAAAGTTGGTCGACAACTTTGGTAACTTTTGCCCTGAAGAAGTCTGAATATATGGATGAAACGTCGGCTTAAAATTGCGTTGTTGTCTTATACCTGTCCTCTAACCCACAATCTTCTTTCGGGATTAATAATAATAATAATATCGTTTTCATTGATGCAAGTTATGGTAATACAAAGAACGGGATATAGAAATAAAAATAAAAGTACCATATTACGTACTCTTCCTCCGGTTGGTTTTCCACCGAGGGGAGTTGTGCTCTTCCACTCAACCATGAGAAATATATGTGAACATGTGTATAATGCAAACAATCATATACGTGGACTCATCCAACTATATGCCTGTATACCTAAATACAAAAACGAGAAAGAACTCATATTTTGAAAAGATCATTGTAAATTTAAATATCAGAAGCATCTATAACAACAAGGTCAGCAGAAATGCTAGGAGTGTAGGATGTTATTAGATACCTACTCAAGAATAAATTTATTCATTGAACTAAATAGACAAAATCCATCCAAAATTGCGAGCTTGATATTTTTTTCGAAGAGACTTACTGAGTAAGTGTTCCGTGTATTCAATGAAAGCTTATTGTAAATTTCAGTAATTAAATCAAGGAAATGATTATTTGTTTAATGAACTTTTGAGTTTCGTAAAAAATTAGCGAAGAAATTTGTAGCACTACTGATAGCATGATATAGACTCAAAGATATGGTTGGAAAAAGTATGTCAACAAAAGAAAAATGGAGAAAAGCTGTTTTTACTCAGATATTTTATGATCTGAAATCTACGGATGTACGCTTACTGAGGTGGTTTGGACAACTGACAAATATTGATAGATATGTACGATTCACTCATTCATGAAAACAATTGACACTCATGAAAAGTACGCATTTTTCACGCTCTATGATAGTAATTGAGAACTGCTCCAAAATTTTGAATGTTCAGTCAAGGATTGATATTCAATTTTGTTCACGATGTTTTTTGATAGATCAGATTCTACCACAGCTATGCGTTTTGAACTAGAACATAGCTCCTCATTTGTAGCAGATGACTATATAACAAAATGTTGTTGAACTTTGAACAAAGGCAATGCGATGTCATGGATGTAGTATTATTTTCAAATTCTACTAAGAACAATGATGGTCGCTTCAGAGTGATAGTGGTCACATTATATACCCCTGTCCTTATTTTTATCCAAAACCTGACGAAGGGGAATTCGATCTAGTGGAAATAAAAGACTTGTTGCACTGATTGCCTCAGTTCAGAACAACCTGCCTTGGAATGGTCCTGTAACACCCTTTGTAGAAAATGTTTCTCCAAACACAATATTCTGCTACATTTCGTTCAAATAATACTTCAAATACTGAAAGTCACCTGCAGAATGAGAAAAATGGTAATCCCTCCCGAATACATTTTGAACTGTCTCTTCCTACTGCGGAGACTTGGCACTGAAGTCGCCAGTAACGATATAACTTTCCGACTTTTGATTTTCTTTCTAATTTCTTCCGATTTATCTATATTGACATTGACAAGAATTGCACCTATATATTGAAACTGAAGTATTGACGAAATATGTTGAACCTGGGTCATGTCTTCAGATTCTAATACTAATGCTTGAATCAGTTTGATTGCTGTGTCTAGTTCAGCGTTATATATCCAGTCCTTTCTATTTTTAGTGGCCCTCCGGATTGGCTCGCTAAGAACAAGAACTCCTGCCTCCATTTCTCTTGCGATTGCAAGAGCTTTTCCATGGGCTAGTCGAATTTCCTCTCTCTGAGTTTTTGTTCCATTTCGAACTTTTGGATTGCTGCCCTTCTTGCCTACAGTGTACGTAAAATAATTTACAAGCAGCTGCCTTATAAACTGCTTTCCGGAACTTCAGGTCCATTACGATGTGCTTTGGCACAACCATACTGACAGCACCTGCAGCTCATTTTGTGTATCAGAGGAAAATACAGGAAATTTCTCCTAACCAGATCATGTAACGGCGTGTTCTCCAATAGTATGTGGGTGAATTGAAGAGGACGGAAATAATCAAACTTCAAAATTGATTATGTTGATATTTCAGAACAAAATATCCCATTACCCAAATATAGTCTATATAGTGAATATCAAGTTGTCGTGAGAATGGGGCATGAGATGAGAATATTTGTTCATTTTTCTGGAATTCTAATATTGGAGGTACGAAGGAGCTGCATTGAAAAATGAATGAGTTACATACTGAGAAAGATGTAACGAATGACGTAGGTTAGCTCAATAGGTTTTTCTGCAACGCCGCTAACAGAAAATTGTATTTTCTCGAAAAATAAGGACAATATTCATTAGAAATATTCCACACAACCAATACGTATGGTCCTTAAACTATGAGAGGTGATATATCAACTTTCTGATAATTAAGAAAATAATCGATTTATAGATCTTTTGGAAAATAATTTCCATGACCCATTTGAATTGAATAATTTTCAGAAATTTTAAATAATAATTATGATAAAACTTCCATTCATCAATAAGTAAGGTGAAGATACAACAACAAACATAACAGCTGTGATGAATAAATGGCAGAGTAATCCCATAAAAGAAAACTTGTGCATGGGAGACTGTGAGTCATCTTGTTACACAACATAATCGTGTATTGTGGTGGCTTTTACAATTATCGTATATACATACAAATAACACACATATACATATATACATACTTAATGTAATATACAATATCCTAACTAATATACAATATGTCAGTTTATCGCGATAACGATTACAATTTTTTTTTATGAATGATTTGATCTACTAGTGAGTTTTTAAGACGAAAGTATGATTTGAACTACTGAGAAATTCATGGATGTGTCGCCTAGGTATGGACAGGATCCATTTTCTTATTTTACTTTTGAATATGTTTAGTGATTTCACTTTTTTTAACTCATCAGGTAATTTATTGTATAGCTTAGGACCAAGGTAGTTGAAACATTCCAATCCTATAGTTTTTTTCTGGACGAGGTACAGTTAGATGACTGATGTTGTATTTATGGTCAATAGTTTCGGAGGAATCCTTCTTTCTATGCTGTTCAAGTGAAATAATTCTGGCATAGATTTGTTTAGTGTCCAGTATTTTAGTTTCACTAAATAAAGTTTCAGATGGATACTGACGAGGGTTTTTGTATATAACTCTCAGTATATATTTATGAATTTTATCCAGGTTGTTGATATAATTCAAAGATGCTGATCCCCAAGCTATGATTCATACGTTAAGTGAGTTTCAACAAGAGCAAAGAATAATTTTTTTAGAAAATTCTAAGGTAGAATGTTACTTCAGAATTTGAATCTGTATAGCATTGGTCTTAATATCATTATAACGTATTATGTGTGTTCATCCCATCTGAAATGGTTATCAATGAATATTCCGAGGTATTTAATATTTTTTACAGACTTAATTATAATACTCTCGTTGGAATTGTTTTTTATATGGAGTTGTTCGTATTCTGGTAGAAACCTGAAATGAGAGGGAAAAGGTACAAAATTGTCTTTTTTCAGGTTGACAGTTGACAGTTTATCGTCTAGAAAATTGAAGATATATACTAGGTCAGTTTCAGCTATTTGTTTCAGTATTTGCCAGTTTGTAGCTTCATGAAATATTGCTTTATCATCAGCGAACGTTGTTATTTTTATTTTCAACTTGAATATATCATTCGAGTAGAGATTAAATAGAAGAGGACCCAGGACTGTGCCTTGAGGTACTCTATATTACACTGTCCGCATTCTACCCAAATTGTCTCCTATACGAATGCATTGCTGTCTCTCCTGAAGATAGCTATTGAACAAATTGTGAGAACTTCCTCTTATCCCAATACTCTCCATGTACTGGAGTAACTTGTTGTGGTCTACAGTGTCAAACGCTTAAGGCAAGTCAACGAATATGCACATAGAAGGTAGTTTTTTTATCAATAGAATTGTTGATGGTAATATTGACAGATTACTCATTTTTCGATGTGATTTTTTATGGGTTGGTCGTATATACTTCTAATATTTGAGAAATTACAATGCATTTCATTGTGTATTTCAAGGATAAAATCGTAACCCCTTCCGCCACCGTGAAGAGGAGGAGGTCGCCTTGCTATATTTTGTGATACCCTATGTAAAAATAAAACATTTCAAATAAAATAATGTTATATTTCACTTCCTGCGATTTGCTCATGAGAAAGATCTGTAATTTGATCATAATAAAACAATTAAAATTTACCCATAATACTTTTGTTCGACAAATTTGAGCTATTTCCTGGTGAAAATACGTCAGAAAACCAGGTTCAGATAAATTTTCAGGAGCCTTCGGCCGCTTCGCAGCAAGTCATGCTCTGAGAAAATGCTGTTTTGTGTTTTGAGGGGGTGTGAGGGGGAATGTTCTGAGGTATTACTTTTTGGTGACTTAAAGAAATTTTGTGGTTGATTCAAGTGTAATAAAAAATCGAAAAAAAGACATTTTTCATGACCTAGCTCGGGTCCTTCAAGTTCAAGTTTATTCACATAAGCTACTAGGCTTACCAGAGTTAATAAAGTGTTTGAAGTTATGTGAGCGCTGGGCGGCGCTCTGGAAGGATCTTTGACCACCAACCCTCACTTCTCACCCCAAGACTGACTTCTGCCTGCAAATCTACACACTTGTCAACTAGTGAGGAAGGTTTCTGGGTGAATATAAGGGAGAGATCGATGCGCATAGGTACCTTGCTCACGCTGGAGCGCACGCTCATATTCACAGCGACACTTTGAATGTGTTTGGGAGATGTTTGGCCCCTAGGATTGATCTGTCTCACAAAAAGTTTTGGAATAGTTTCCTGAGCATCATATATAAAAATGAAGTCTCAGACTATAAGTAAAGTTAAATCATTTTTTTGCGAGTCTTAAAGCGTCTAGCAGAAATTACCGCCGATGAGAAGAGTCTGGCAGTGTTCATTATGAATTATCAACATTATATGAAACAAACATGGAAATCAGCACTCAGAATTTAGGAAAAGTGAGTTATATTTTTACGTACCTTCAGCACCTGGTACCTGTATATAAGGGTGTCCGTTATTCACCAAGTTGATTTTTTTTCTGCAGCGCCCCCTAAACTTTTAGTTTATGGTCTAAAAAAAATATTAGATTAAAAAAACCTTTTAAGTTCCATATCGAACCTTGCTCCTGAGACGATACATTTTCCATTTAAATAACTTGGGGTTTTGCTACTTTTTACATGAATTTTTTTTTTCTTGAACAACTGAAGACACATTGATAAGATATACATATTCTTTACTCTCACAAAAGTTATTTGATGTTAAATGTGAACTCATCGTAAATTTTGTTTTTCACTTTAACAGCAAAATTATTATTATTTAGATGAAAATTTGTTGTTCATTTCCAGAAATATCTAATTCTGATGGTCCTGTGATAGGCAAAATTGACAACAAAATAAAAAAATAAATGGGAGCAAATAAAAATGTTAATACCTGAGTAAACATCATTTTTTTATTAAACTTCCTTTAGTTACATTTGGGATTTTTTTTATACTCTCTCATAATTTGAATCACGTATTGTTTATCATCCTCGTGTTCGGATAAAATATCAATACATTCTTCAGTCAATTTTTCAGCTCTTTCTGCAGTAGGTATCATTGACTACTCATAGATGTTTAACAATTTCTAATCCTCTTAAATAATCTTGAATGTCCTACCATATGTCAAAAAATTTGAGAGAATTAAAATTTATAGAATAATCAATGTTTTAATTGGAAAACCACTTGGAATTATCTGAATTGGAAATGAAGTGTTTAGGAATGTTAAATTGATCATCATCACTCAATTTTAAAGCTTTAACCATTTCTTGCTTTACACTGGAAGATACATTTTTATCAAAGGCCGCTGCTTCAGGACTCAAATACCATAAATGGTTATCAAATTTTTCAGATTCTTTCTATCGTTTAATATTGGTAAACAGTTTTCATGAATTCAAGGTCTTGATTTGGTGTAATGGTGGCTGAAGGTGCAGTATACCAAAATGGAACATATACAAAAACAATAAATAATTAAATTTCCAGAAGAGTTCAATCATCTTCAGGTCATTTAAAACTGTTTCGGAAAATATAAATTTTCAAAAAATAAATTGCTTTGGACATCCATCGAGCGTGATGGAATGCTCCAAGTTTATAAAATTTGATTTTCTCACATAATTCTAAGAGTTCTAGATAAAAATCCCAAGGTTGAATAGTATTCATGAACTCATCAATTTTTCAAGTAACTTCTGGTAATTCATCTCGTGAACATGTTTTCAAAGATTTATTTTGTATAACAGATCCATATTTTGGTTTATAAATAGAATTCCACTGACTTTGAAAATATGAATAGGATGTTCGTAAAATCAGATGTAAAATCATCTGCGACTGAGAGATAAACTTTAGACTTCAGTGTCTTTCCCACAGGAATGTTTCTAATTTTTTTTCATCTTTGCAAAGCGAGATTGCTTCTAGAAAATGTGTTCTCTATTTCTTCCGGTCTTCCTGATGATCGTGGAAGCGTAAAATAGATTTTCGTCGACAAAAATGTATTAAAGACCTAGTGAATGCGATGCCTCTCTTGCGTCAATGTTACAAATGATTTCTGGTGAGTACTCTCTTTTGGAAAACATTTTTCTTTGCCTCATTCATCCATATGAGTTCCTAATCAAGACTGGAATATAAAGTCAAATAACTATCTGAATAAAAATGCGAATTTTCAATTTCAGATATTTCTTTTGAGTTAGTGTCCTTTCAGAGTATCTGTCAGATGTATTTCGAAGTCCAGCGTGGTTTTAGCCGTAGAAGTAGTTGTTAGACATACACACAAAAATATCTGAAATTTTCAATTCACAGAAAAATCTTTCTATTCAATATTCAATTGAGAATGTTTCCATTTTCAACATCCACAATATTCTGCAGAGATACTTTGTATTGAAATCAGATACGCTAAAAGCGCTACCTCAATTATTGTCGATGTACTAAATCATGCTTCAGTGCGCTTGAGTGACTAAAAAATTAGTGTGTTGGCAGAAATGCTTCCGAAAGTAATGTCTGAGTCTTTTACGGCATTGTAGTAGGATTTCCACTCTGATAAAATTGATTGGAAGCGTATGAAAGTTTATGAAATGCTGTAGAAATTGATTAGTTGTGTGATTGAAATTGATGTAAAACATTATTTTTCAGATTTTGATTCTTTTCTTCAATTTTCTATCATAGAACCATCAGAATTAGATATTTTTGAAATAAACAACGAAGTTTCATCTGTATAATGAAAATTTTGCTCTAAAAGTAAAAAAATCTAAAAATTTAGGATGCGTTCAACTTTAACTCCGAAAAACTTCTGAAAGAGTGAAGTTATGAAAAAATCATAGGATACCTTTTTTGTAGAAGTTTCAATTCCCTATGAGAATATTCATCTCTCATTACATTATCCTCAGGTGTTCAAGAAAAAAAAATTGAAAAGTATTAAAACCTCATGTTATACAAATGGAGAATGTATCGTTTTAGGGGCCAGGTTAAATATGAAAATTAAAAGCTTTTTTGGGCTGATATTTCTTTTTAGACCATATACTAAAAATGAAGGGGGCGCTGCAGAAAAAAATACTACTTGGTAAATAACGGATACCCTGTCACTGTATATTGGCCGTCGGACTGAGGTAGCATGTATGCATATCTTCAAAGTACATAGTAACATTTGAGTACCTCACACATTTTGTTTTTCATGAAATAAGTAACGTCTGGGGGCCCTATTAGTGATTTTATTTCTTACGATATTGTGGATGCGTTTTTTTATCCCCAATCTTCGGGAAAAATTTTCTTTTTCGTTTCGTTAATAGATGGAATGTTCCTTTTTTTTTAATAGATTAATATTATCGCAGATGAAAGAGGTATACTTCTAAAACAAGTGGCCCTTTTTTCGGCCACCAATTTTTTCGACTTAATTCATAAAAAACTGAGAAAATCACTGCTACCGAAGTGCCTGCTCTATAAATCCAGTCACTAACTTACAAGATTCTATATCGCCGAAGGCGTATTACAGTCCGCTCTAAATATCCAGTCAATGTTTTACTAGAAGAAGAGTACACAACCTAACCTAACTTGGCTCAAAGAGAATAAACGTTATCTGAGTAGGAGGTACTGATAAGCTGTAGCCAATCAGAATCTTGTAGCATTAACCCCTTATAGTGACGTACATGGACATGAGTACAGGTATGTCACTATGACTCACAAATGATCTTTCATCTCTTTCTATTAGTGTCACCATTGTCTTATGGGGAATAGATTCTCCTACTGAGATAACGTTTACTCTCTTTGAACTTGGCTAACCTTGGTATCCAAGTTGATGGCCAGCCAATCAAATTTTTCAAATTACGCTTCGCTTCGCTCGCAGGCATTTTGGTATCGGTGATTTTTCTCGTTTTTTATGAATTATTATTTGAGCACAATAATGACAGTCAGTCGCAATATGCAAGTTTCCACTAGTACTTTGTGAAAAAGGCTGGCTGTCTTTCGTGTATAAAGGTACTGAGAGAAATGTGTGTGTGGTATTTTGATTTCGAATCCATGTTTCGAAGGTAAAACCACCGAACGCCATCCCATTTTGTGCAAGTATAATGAAACTCGACTTTGGTAACGTTTGACAATGTTGACGAATGTTAAATGTTCCCAGTGGCCGAAAATAGAGCTGACCAATTACATCATTTTGACTTTTGAAGGTCCATATCTCGTAAAGTATTCGAGAGTACCGCGTTTTGACTTTGTATTCGTGTTCAGGAGGTGAGAATTCATGAATAGGGACCGACGGAATGTCTCAAATCGCAAGAGTCTAGTTATCGGCTTTTTACTTCGAAATGCAGAATCGGAAGCGCATGAGTTACACAGTGTTTCAGAAAGAAGAAGATAAATTGGGATAGTCATCATGAGAAAATGTAATCAGTAGCTGGAAGGGCAAATAGCATACAAGAAGAAACCAAATTTGAAAATTGAGGAATTTACAGAGCTAAAGAAGAAATTCATTCGAAAATATCATTAACTTCACCAAGCCAATATAAACATGAAAAACTCTATACTTTGATGGCAATCTGTGAACGTAGCCTCCGTTCCACAGACGTTATGAACACATTTGCAATTTGTTTGAAGGTTCCAGCGGTGATGGGAAGATGAAGATAAGTCAACGGTTGCTGGGATGATGTGAATTATTTGAAAAATCAAAGGGTATCCAGACTTCAACTTCAAAAAAATCATTGAATCAATTCTCAAGTGAGGTAAACAATATGGTGCCAACAATGGAAACCCCCAGATCATAGGGTCATCGCAAGAACCCTCAGCTCGTGAAATATCTTACCGGATCATTCGGAGTGGGGAAAATGGCCACGAATGAGAAATAATCTGATATGAAAGATTTCTCCAAATGGGTGGGAGAAATTGCAAAGTCTGTATGTTATGTAAGCACTTCCTATACTGATAATGATCAATTTGGGCCTCAATCCACCTCCGCTGAAAAGGTCGATACGAATGTGGAATCAACTGAGAAATATGTCAATTGTCACGAAAACGTTCATGGGAAGCTATTGCCCCAAAAATGATTGAGGATAACACTGAAAAGATATAGCAAACCATCTCGGGAAAATATGTTTTTCTGTTTGAGAAAAAATTGCAGACTGTGTTGAATGAATGGATGTAGACTCTTCCATCATCAGTTGTCACACAAGACCACAGAATCCAGTGAAACTAATGAACCAGAATCCGAAAGATATGTTTTTCAGGCGATGCGAAATGAAACGTATAAAGTCCAACTGATGGTCATTCTGATAAATATATTCGGACCAAAGAAATAACTAGGAGTACTTGCATTATAAGACGGAACATCTACCGTAACGCTGATCGAAGAGATAGTCGCTGAGAAGCCCGGCTCTTCAGATCGAAGGACTCTTTGAGCTTACAGTGGACCAACGAGGAAATATAAATGCAAGAAAAATCAATCAGATTGGATGTGAGAATATCAGGACCCACTGGAATGGAGTATTTCACAATGATAGGAGTCGGGCCCATATCACAGTCTTTAAAAATCATCAGGATGGCAAAAATTTCATCATCGGAAAAATATTACTAATAGAGACTCAATTGAGGAAAACCTGTTTAAACTCAATGTGGAAAACACCTCATCGATATGAATACATCCGACAGATGACATTTTCTTAATGTCCCTCTATGATCCGCTGTGCTTGACAACTAGATTGACCATTCCTGGAAAAATGTTGATGAAAAGATTTGCAATCGGGTCTGAATTGGTATCAAGAATTAGCGAAACATTTGAATATTATTTGGAAGACTCGCCTAAAATTATAAATATTGAAATTCCTAGATGTTATAGTTCCATGATTCCAGTAGCAACCAAAATTGAGCTCCAAATATTTTGTGATAGTAGTGAAAAATATTTTGCAGCAGAATTCCATCTCATGATGTTGGGAAAGGTTTAAATTTCCCAAAAAAAATTCGAGTAACGCCACTGAAACCTTTATCGATATCAAAACTTGAACTACAGGCTGCTGTGATGGCAAGTAGGCTAACCCAAACTATCAAGTCTGAATTGGAAACTATCAATCAATTATATTTTTGATCAGATTCCAAGTGTGCCCCAGGTCAGAAATGATGAAAGAGACGACCAGTTTCCAGAATTTATGGACTGGAACTTTAAAATCAATTGACTAGCGCGTGGAAATGATTGTTATAATTAGGATTTGTTTCATCGGTTACCATATCATTAACAGTTCATTCCAGTACAATAGAAAAAAGGGTTCGTTGTGAAAAAAATCAGATTGATGAAATTATCGATTGAAAATTCAGGAGAGGCTTCAACTGATAGAAGTTTTGAGATTGAGAAAAAGCTCAAACAATATGCATGCCAGACTAAGTTTACATTTCTGATGTATGCACCAAGTGACTCCTTGTCCCTTTTTCATACATCCAATTCGACCAGGGAAATATTCTATCAGAATCTCAGTAATTATTCACAATGAACATCTTAAAGATATTGTTTTCGATGAGCTCAATACGTTATTCATAATTTTGAAAATAATCAGAGACGTTCAATGTCCACAGAATCTGAACAGTATCTATTGTTGAATATTCATTAATCATTCGAAAAGCCAGGAAATACTCGAGGGAACGCTATTCCCTAGATCGTCAAAGCGTTACTTTCTCGAATCTACAGAATGGAAGTATTATGGAGTTAGATGAATCTCATTCAGAGCCCATATGCATAATAGATTCCAGCAGTTCAACTTTCATCGATCTCACTTGATTAAATTCTAGAACGAGTGAGCGGAAACAATCTCTCATTTCGAAAAGCTATTTTACTTTTACACCGAGCACAAAGCAAACTGAAACGATCAGTTAATGCAATTCTCAAGAGATTGCATGGAATGAGGACACAGCCCAATTTGGTTATATTCCACGTATATTTGATGATTTTCATGTTGGTAACTTTGCATTGAATTACAGAATATAAAATATATCTACAAAAATCTTAATGTTGAAAAGTGGATGAATATGTGCATTTCTATCGGAATTGAATTTTGTTGGAGGCTCTTGCTGCAGTCTTGATTGGCTTTCATTATATTGCGGGCAGTATTATCGTTTTATGAAGTGAAAGAAGATGCTGCCTTAATATTCAATACTCGATGCGACTGGAAGAATAAAATGGAGCTACTTGTCGAAAACGATCTTGAAATGTTGGTACAAGTGGATACTTCGAACGAAAATTTTGGTTAGATTGGTTTTCCAATAAGACATTATTTGTTATCTGAGTGTTTGTAGGTCGTTCTTGGGTAAACAAAATCCATGTTTTCACTATTACTGCAGGGCGGAGTTATGGATCATCATAAAATCATGTCAAAAATGATGCAAATTTCGATGTTGTCCTGATAGCTTTTCTGAAGTCATTTCCACTGATTTCGTTTTCAGGACTAGCTTATTGATGTTCAAACTGAAACCACGTGGAGTTATATGGATTCTGGATTCGGAGTTTTCCTGAGAAAAGGAAGGAAACAATTACTAGTAACTTTTTCTGAAATGTATTCATCAATTACTTTTATTTCTGCAATAAGAGACAGAAATCTGTGACATCCTTGATACCTAGATATAATTTCATTAAAAATAAAAAATGTCCCATTCCTCAAAACAGCTGACTACAAAAATATATACAATTGTAAAGGTTCTTGTAGTCAGCAGTTTCGAAAAATAAGATATTTTTAATTTTTAATTGATCGAGAATGTTTTGTCTCTTTTGCAGATATTTCTATCCTCTGATACTTTGAAATGGATTGACAATAATCAGGTAATGCAGACATCAATCATTATGTGTCTGGTCCACAAGGTACTGATGAGGGCAAATATCCCAAAACCGGTCTATAGGTGGTCAGCGTGAGTGGAGTGGTTAATTTTCATCCATTTTGCAACGAACATTTGAAAAGAACTCTGTTGGACTTTGCACGTTTTTCTATCGAGTATAATTCAACATTCGTCGAGGCATTAGCCAGGGAAATAGTTGTTTTTTGATGGATATGCGACCAACATACACCTATTGTATGGGTTTCTGTAGTCAGTTGTCTTGAGAAATAAGACATTTTTCATTTTTAATGAAACTTTCTTTTGCATTTATTTCCGGCCTATTTCTGCCTTCTAGGCGAATCACTGGCGCTCTGGCGAGTCTTCTGTTATTTTTAGAGGTGGTGATCTTCAACGTGCTCAATCTTGACATTACTATATTGTCTAAGAGGCCTTAAAAGGGGGTTGGTAGCTCAAGATGACTTTCGTGATAACCAGATTATAGAAGATACAAATCAATATTCAAAAACAAGTACAAATTTATTCAATAATACAAATATATAATTGCTTGCATCCTACCACTCGGCAGCAATATAACTTTATTTGAGGAGAATCACTCAATTCTCCAAAAAATAGTTCATAACTTCTGATCTCGCGATAGTGTCAGCTCTTTTAAATTTAACACACATTGTCCGATGTGATCCAATCCCGAACAATTTGAAGTTGAATCGCATTTAAACGAAATGAGTATGATAAACATATGAACTTGCTGAACCTGATCAGAATAATTGGGGTCGATCAGCTTTGGAGGGCATATTCCTGATATATTTTATGATTTCAGCACAAAACAGAATTCTATGAACAGAACAGAATAAGTATGAGCAGAATAAGGAGAAAATATATGTTCAATAGGGGGGAATTCGAAACATTATTTTCAATAAGAAATATTCGGAAAGAATCAATAGTCACTTAGTTATTCAATAAACGTAAAATAAACCAAAACAAATAACGAAAGTGTAGTAGTCATCAAAATAGAACACCAGCCGTTGATTGCTCAGCTCAATATTATATTTTATTTCGAACTACATAAGGGGTCAAGTATGGTCAAGGTGATATGGATTATAAAACAATGAGTCCGCTGTCACATATATAAGGTCAAGTTCAAATCTTTTAGAAATACACTCCGCCATGTTTTATTATGAATGCTCACATGTTGATAATATAAAAAAAACATTGCAGAGATGAATAGTTATTGTCATAAATTGATTTATATTTTGAAAATAGCTGCCAATGTTTTTCTTTGTTCCATGTAAAATCGAATTCCACATATTTCGGAAGAGGAATGGTCACCCGAGAAGCCGAACGAGTGAAAGTCAGGGATACCATTGAGAGAGGAGAACAAAGACACTTTGGTCCTTGTGAGATCCAGGTGAGAAGTTCTCCGTACAAACCAATACCAGGGTGGTCCACAATGAGAGGCAGGCAGATGTGTGGAATGACCTAATGATATGTACATTGAGCATGAATAGGTGCGGCTGAAAGCACTTGAGACTCTGAATTTCAGTATTATCCCAGGTAGTGATTTCTTTATAGGGCAATTGGTTGTTATTAATGGATCACTCATGTACTGGACACAACTATAATACTCGCAAACATAAATATTCCAATAATAAAAGATTCATTTGAAGATGCAAAATACAACTCA
Source organism: Gonioctena quinquepunctata (assembly GCA_018342105.1). Classification (NCBI taxonomy): domain Eukaryota; kingdom Metazoa; phylum Arthropoda; class Insecta; order Coleoptera; family Chrysomelidae; genus Gonioctena; species Gonioctena quinquepunctata. The sequence goes on from JAFIRS010003504.1 coordinate 113,105, forward strand.
GAAATAACGTGGCTGTCGTTTACAGTCCAGACCACGACTGTCCCCGAACGGTTCGAGCACTCCCCACTTGTCACTCGCGTCGCCATAGTGACCATGGGCGTACGGACACAAAGGGTAGAACCACTACAAGCAGTTCTTCATAAGTTTTGAAAAATGAAAAAGGGATATTAGGATTGTAGTAGATTAGAGTTGATTCATGTTTGTTTATTGTAAAACTATTCATCTCCCATGAGGTTTTAAACGATGGGGACCATCGTTCAGGAGGGCTGGGCATATGTCAGGAATATGCCCTCCAAAGCTGATCGACCCAAATTCTCCTGCTCAGGGTTAGCACGCTCATATGTTTATCATACTCATTTTGTATGAATGCGATTCAACCTCGAATTGTTTGGGATAGGATCACATCGGACAATGTGTGAGATATAAAAGAGTGTTGCTAACACTATCGCGAGATCAGAAGTTATAAACTATTTTTCGGAGAAGTGAGTAATTCTCCTCATATAAAGTTATGTTGCTGCCGAGTGGTAGATTGCGAGATCATCATGTAGTGAGGTAGATATACAGGGTGTTAGTAAATAAGTGCGACAAACTTCAGGAAGTGATTCTGCATGGAAAAATAATGACAGTTTGCTTCATAACTTTTGTCTGCAAATGCTTCGTTTTCCGAAATACGGGTTGTTGAAGTTTCTCTTGAAAAGTGACTATTTATTTATTGCTATGACACCGGTCAAGATATGCGAATGAAATTTGGTGAGTTTGGAGAGGTAGTTATTGCGCATGTTTTGACATGCAATTGAGAATTTCATGTTCATTATTGGCGCGCATACGGGTAATGATCTCATTTTTTTGAAGAAAAAAATAGTACGCCACTGAGATATTTCAAATGAAAAATCATTTTTGAATTTCTCGTTCAATTTGTGACAAAAAATTATTTTTGATGTTTTTTTGTATAGGGCGCTGTTTTTATGCAAAAAAAATAAAACATCTCTACACGTATTTGTCATTACTTTAATACATTCTAGTAGCGATGCTAGTAGGCTACTGTCAACATTCTGTTAAATACGAACATTTCAACAAATTAGTGTTTTTTCATTTTCGAACTTTTGGCTTGGTATAACATCAATGATAAGAAGTTATTGATTTTTGTTTCATCGAAAAGGATGGAAAATTATACAAATGCGGAATTGTCAGACATACATTTGCCTATGGTCGAAGAAATGGAAATGGTCGGCAAGCTCGACGATTGTATGCTGAGTTGTATCCAGGACGTAGGGTACCCCATTACACAATATTGGCTCGTCTTCACCAACGTTTGCGCGAAAATGATACATTTAAGAAAAAAACAGCTGACTGCGGGCGCCCTCGAGAAGTACGAACTGTGCGACTAGAACAAACATTTCTCGAGTTAATTGCACATTATAATTAATTGACGATTTAAAAGAATGTGTCTCCAACTTCAAATTCGGAACTTAGATATCACCGTACTTTACATGAAGAACATTCAGAAACAACATAGAAACTAATCTCAACAAAGCTGTAAGTTATTAGTACCTTAAGGTCCGAATGACACACTTATTGTTCAATTTCTTAATTGTAGTATCCCTGAAGATGAAAATAAAACATTCCGAAAGCTTGGACAAATTTTAAAGAGTACACTTTTTCTTTTGCTGCACACCCCAATACTCAATTGTTACACCTAACACGTCAGCAACGACTACCCTCTCACTATATACATATATATATATATATGTATATATATATATATATATATATATATATATATATATATTTATATATATATATATAGATATACAGTGTTCGTCATGAAATTGGCTACATATGGGAAAAAAATTGTTATTGAAATTTCCGAAACACTCTAATGGCGGTACGTTTCTGCATGTCTGACTGAACTGAAAAATTTGCGGCTTATATCATGTGACCTCAGATTTGGCAGGAATTAAAAAAAAAGTTTTCTGTGGTGCCGAAAAGTGGGTCAAATTGACAAGATATCGAAAAATGTTATCGAGAAAATGTGTTTGGAACCCAACGAGGTCCCATGTACCTACCAATTTTGAACCATATGGAAAAAAAATACCATTTTATTTCTTTACCCTTACTAAGAAACATTATACATTCTTGTTTTATGTAGAAACAGCTCTGAAAACCTGAATAACATGAGTTCGGTTCAAAATCAAATATTTGTGGAATAGACATTTTGCCGCAGATAAATTATGAAAACACTAGGTGCCCTGTATATTGATGCACATGAGCTTATTCAATATTCTCAACCCGTAAATAAACTGTCAACCAACTGAAATTTGTAATTAAAACTTAATAATTCATTATTTATCCTTGCTAACTTTAATATTGGTTAGTAAATATGAACTTCAATGACTACATTTTGGAATTTCATAAGACGCCTTTGAAAATAGATCTACTTTTGTTGTAACGATAACAAATGTCACAATAACTTGTTTTGTTTATCAGTTTTTGTGTTTTTAAATCTATCAATAGAAATGGCTCCAAAACTGAGTATACAAGAAAAAAATTAAATAGTAATGCTATATGGCGGAAATTATCATAGCAGAAAAAAAGAAGCTGAAATTTTCAATAGAAGGCATCCAGACCAAAATTTGCAATTTACTACGGTGGCAAAGATATTGCAAAAATTTAAGGAAATTGGTTCGCTTGAAAACAAATATAAAAGTGTTCACGCTAAGCCTGTTGTAAATAATGAAAATAATGTAATCAATGTTTTACTGAGTCACTGAGCCAAGAGTTTCGACGAAAATTATGGCAGAAATATGTCAAACCTCTTTTAGACGAATTTTAAAGCAAAATCACTTTCACCCATACAAACCAAAATTTGTGCAATGTTAGAAGACTATCGTAATTTCTCAAAAAATGTGCTATTTTCTGACGAAGCAACTTTTACCTCAAATGGTGTCGTCAGTTCTCAAAATTGTAGATGATGGGCAGATCATAATCCTATTTTTATTATTGAAGGCAAGTACCAATATAGTTTCGAAGTGAATGTATGGTGTGGAATTTTAAATGAGCTGATCAGCAGAACTATTTTCAAAAATGTTTCCTGAACCGCAACTGGGGGATAAGAACTTCTTATCCCCCAGTTGCGGTTCAACTGAGCCATAGTGAACAAGGATTTTCATTTTTATTAAAAAAAAAAAACAGAGTCATTGTCCATGGACACTACCAGAATTATTCAATTGTTTGTTTTGATCAGGACAGGTCCAATTAGACTTCTCCCTTGAACTTATATTCAATAACGATGACTTAAATGTGAGAATTGAAGAGTCTTGTCTGGTCTTCCTTGGAATAATAATATTTGACAGATGACAGTCCTTATTAGATTGATCATCTTCTGGTGTGTTTCAGTATGACAGGGATATTCTTTTTTTGATTCTGATATCTCCATGGTTTTGTGTTCCATGTCAATCTACTTCATCGTTCACTCGTCAATTGTCAATCTTGTCACTTGGGTCCAGCTATCACACTGAAACAATGGCTTTTTAAAAGATGAGGAAAAATTGTAATCTCAATTTTCATCCTGGCCTAGAATAGGTATTTCAACATGTGTCATTGATCATGAGATATTTCATGGCCTTTTTGGCTTCTTGTACACCTGACGAGTAAGTAACCTCACATTTAAAAAGTGTCAGTTTTCTTTCTAAAAAAAAAAAATTTTCCAGTAACTTGTTCTCTATCAATATTACTTACTTTCAGGTACGCACTGATGATGACCCAACGGTCGAAAACGCTTTGCTACGATTTTAATAAATTATTTTATGCACGAAATACAATTTCCTTTCATCAGATAAATATAGTTCCTGCTAGCATATAAACCATGCCACAGGTAGGATGATTTCCAAGTATAGCATGAGCAACAAAGCAAATGAAAAAAACAAGTAGAGCAGAAATCAACAATAAGAGGCAATAAATGTAGTGCCTTCTAGCATGTAGGTAATATCGCATATGTGTGATCATATCTCAGTGAAACATAACATCAATAAAGTATGAACAACAGTTCAAAGCATAATCAACAAAACCAGCATTCGGATCTGGCCATCCGGTAGACTATGAAGGACAATTGGTTTTCCATCACAAAACCAGGAACCAGGATCCAGGAACGATGAACCAAAAATCCAAGTTCAAAAACCAAGTCCAGAAACCTGAAATCAAAATCCAAAAACACGACCAAAAACAGAACCAAAATCCAATACAAAAAAAAATCTTTCTTCTCATAGAAAAATATCAAAGAGCAGAAGTCTACCATATGTACATATACCAAACATGACCAATAACCTAAGACTTTACATGATATCTAGGGCTATTCGAAGTAATGTTTTACTACATTCTACTTACCTAATGAATACAATGGTATATATTTGTATTTTTCAAATCTTTGGAAACTGCTTTTCGCTTTCACATAAATTTTTAGAATGGCGATAAATGCGACTTTGTTTTGGGCCCTAACTGTTTCAAGTGAACTGCTTTTTCAGGATGTGAAAAGTTATGAACATACAAAACTTTCAAACTGTGCCTGAATAGTGGATAGCATAGCTGTGACAAACGGAAGGCTAGAAATTGATGAATATATTTCAGAAAAAGGTAGTCAACATTATTTAATTTCTTCATTTCTTCAAGAAAACTCCGAATCTAAAAAAAATGTGTCACAGGAACCAGAGTTTTCATGTTCAGTCCTGAACTGAGAATGGTAACACTGTCAGAATTTTGGGAAAACCATGGTACACTACAAGGTTCCAATTTAAGAAACTATAACCTGTTTGTAAAAAGAAAATCTTTCGGGATAACCTCAAATAAGCTACCTATCAGAACAACCTCGAAATTTGAAACATTTTTGTCACGATTTCATGAAGATCTATTACTCCGCCCAGCAGCCATTGTGAGAATCATGGATTCTGTTGGCTCAATAACGACCTACAAACACTCAGGTAACAAATGAATTCCTATTTGAAAAGCTGTCAAACCAAAGTATAAGACTAATTCCAGAATCGCCTTAATTCTTATGTCCATTCGAAGTAATCACTTGTACCAACATTTCAAGATCGTGTTCGACAGGTAGCTCCATGTTTATTCTAACAATTGTATCGAGTATTAAATATTGAGGCAGCATCTACTTTCACGCTATAAAACGATAAAATTACACGCAGTATAATGGTGAAAATGGAAGCCATTTTACATTGCAGCATTTTATATTGAGTGATTCAATGCGATATTTCCAACATAAAAAATCAAAAAATATGAGTGAAAGGTAATGGAATTAGGCTGTGTTCTTATTCCATGCAAATTATTGAAAATTGCATTAGCTGATCGTTTCAGTTTCCTTTGTACTTGATTCTCCTTGCGTAAAAGTGGAATTGCTTTCCGAAAAAGGAAATGGTTTCAGCCCTCTCGTTCTAGAATTTCATCAAGTGAGATCGATAAAAGTCGAGCTGCTGCCAATTTGAATTTTACCCTGAAATCTATTATGCATATGGGACTGAATGGGATTCATCTGATAACTCGATTCCGAAGAGAAAGTAACGTTTCGATGACCTCGGGAAAATATTTCCCTCGAGCCTCTTCTGGTTTTCCGAATGATTCATCGATATTCAACAACAGATACTCTCCAGTTTCTCTGGAGATTGAATGTCTCTGATCATCTTCGAAAAATAAATAACAAAAAAATTGGAAATATTCCCCTGTGAATAATTACCGAGATTCCAGTGGAATATTTCCCCAGGTCGAGTTGGATACACGTAATTTTATAATTGAATATCATAATATTTAGTAATTAAAACACTTTGTTAATTTGTTTTCGATCATTTTATTATATTAATTCCATGAAGAGGGTTGTATTTGTATATATTTTTTGGTTCGTTTTGTTATAGATATTGATATTGAAATAATCTACCTAATCAAGTTTCACAATATATATTAAACGATTCAACGTCTCACGAATATTCATTTCTTCAAGTAAATGTTTGCTCAAAATTTCGATCAAGCGGCTGTCCAAATCAGTGTATTTCTCAGAACGTTTCAGTGTAGAGATGTGTAGGTCGCATCGCTGCTGTACGATGTCGTAATAATGCCTTTCTTCTGTGAGTACTTTGAAGAATTCAAATATATTCTTCGATGAAGTTTGTAGTACGGTGTCGTTCATCACAGCATATCCACAACAAATCGTTTTCCAGCCATTGGTTGAAAAAATAATCGTTGAATTTAACAACAGCTGTCCCCTTTGGTGAATCTTCCATTATGTGTAACTAAGCTTTGCCGATACGAGTTGGGAACCACAAGAGATTTTGTGCTTATGGTATCAAATGAATAGAAAATGTTAACTCAGGCTGATCTACCAACGACTGCTCCTTGCCTTCCTGGTGAGCGCCTATGTTTGGAAAAGCCCGTGCAAAGTGGATATGATCCATTGGTAGAAGGAGTAGAACTGATTGATGTCAATCCGCGATACGCAAAAGTCAAGTTAATAGACAAGAAGAAGACAACCGTGAAACAATAAAAAATTAACCCGTTCACCACATTTAATAACTTCACACCTATGTAGACCAGGGCTGAAGCCTTTGAAATTGGTAAAAAGAGAAAACAAATTGAAGTAGGATGAAACCCATTGGAGAAGGAAGAGAATATAATAAAAATGAAAGGAAAAATAATTTACGGCGATCTGAGGTCTGGAAGTGGAAGGGGGTGAGTTTTTAAGTCCTATAGGAAAAAGTTATATAGAAAAGTTGTAGGTAATAATAAGATCTACAACTTTTGAATCCACACTTTTTCCACATAACCTCAAAATTCATGTGAAAAATTGAAATAACCAAGTTTTTGGTTTTTTATTATTATATTTTACAAAATTTTTTTTTTGTCACGAAATTTGGTGAAAACTTACCTTTTCATGTCCCAAACATGAAATATTTATTTTTTCACCTTATTTTGACTTAATATCGAAAAACCACCCTAATTTTCAATCGAAAATTCTCCCGTCAAAATATCAGCTTTTTTCTAAAAGTCGGTGAGCTTTTTATTCGTTGAAATCTCTACTTTCTGATGGTGAAAAAAAAAACATTACTATGGTAAATGTTCTCAGAAAATGCAAAGAAATAACAGGTAGTAAGGCCCAGACCCTCTAGCCCCTTTCCCACTTCTCTATGAAATACCTTTCGATGGTCTAAAATTTTCCGTAGGTCACTCAGGTATATAAGTTATCTTGAAATAGCAATGGATAGGCATCTACGCATATAATTTAAAGAAGATTCTACAAGTTTCTCAAAATATTGTAGATGTCTTATTGAATTCGGATTCGAGGTTTTTTCGTTCCTTTGCATTTTCTGAGAACATTTACCATAGTAATGTATTTTTTTTTTCACCATCTGAAAGTAGAGGTTTCAACGAATAAAAAGCCCACCAACTTTTAAAGAAAAGCTGATATTTTGACGCGAGAATTTTCGATTGAAAATTAGGGTGGTTTTCCGATATTGAGTCAAAATAAGGTGAAAAAATGAATATTTCCAATCAAATAAATTACAGTGTGTTTGGGACATGAAAAGGTAAATTTTCACCAAATTTCGTGTTTTTTTGTGAAAGATAAAAATAAAAACCAAAAACTTGGTTATTTCAATTCTTCACATAAGTTTTGAGGTTATGTGAAAAAAGTGGACACAAAAGTTGTAGATCTTTTCATTATCTACAACATTGCAACTTGTAGTTTTGCCGGAAATCGAGATTAACCGTTTTTTACCCTTAATCAGACCCCAGATCGCTCGTAAATTATTTTTCCTTTCACTTTTGTTATATTCTCTTCCTATTCCAAAACGTTTCATCCTACTATTATTGTTTTTGGTTCCAAAAATTATCGACCCTGGTCTAATATGCGCATTTAGAAAACTAAGTGCAATTTTCGATTGTGTGACACCACAGCGTCTAGCCGGTCTTCAACCGGGGAACACTCGGCTACAAATGGCAAAGGAGGAACTGGATCAACCAACAATGGAATCTGTGGATCAACCTACTGTGAAAGTTGATCATGAGCTCCGTGTTGCGGAGACCGTTCTCCTGTTTTACTCCATGAGACTTCCTCTACTCACCCACTATACAATCCTCCATGTATACACTTCATCATATGATTAGATGATGTCTTTTGCCAGAGAGATTCAAGAGATGAATAATTAAATTGAGGGAGAGTGTAGAGTTTCCACGGTTCTGGTTTTATGAGTGTTGATCTTTCATTAGATTCTGGTTTTGGCGTGTCCTTTTCTTTATTTCTCCATGTGATTTTTGTGAAAATCGAAGTTTTATTCTCTACACTTCTTGGGGATAATAACCTTCGACAACATGAAAACAAAATTAATCGGATCAGGGAACCTATACAAATGTAAAGGGCAAAAAATAACTTTGCCCCGATAAGATATTATATCTGTATATCAGTTGAGGCTTTCTCCCAAATTTTTTATTGACAATGACATCAATCTGCCATTCTTAACCGATAAAAAAAAGGAGGAGGTACTCTTGTCGACGCGTATATTTTTTTATGTATGGAATTTATTTCCTAGGAGCACATAATTTCCAATTTCTGAATGGTCAATGTTCTGGACTGAATTTTTTTGTTCTTCTGAAGATGCTATCATATTTGTTTCATTGTCGCAATGAATTGTCATCGGTTGGTCTCTTCCAGATCTCATCTTCATGATTGCCACGATCTATTTCGCAGTTCAATGTGTGCGTTATATCTAGGCGGATGGCTCTCACAGCAACAATGATAGAGTCCGATCATGACATAAATGGGACCACAGTAGTCCATTCCCACATTGGTGGAAGGTTTTATTTCTCGGTTCAATCGCACTTTTGGGATTTCACAAGATTTCACTAGAATTTGAAATATTTCATTGATTGGATTTTCCTGAATATTATTGTGATACTGATAGAGTTTTCCAAATGATTACTGTTGAAGTTCAAATTCAATATGAAGTAATGAAAAATGAAATATATAGTGATCTTGAACGACTCTTAGAGTGAAAAACTCAAAATATAAATTGCTACTTATGGGAGACCATAAAAGGCAAGAACAGAACTGTATATATGTATATATATATATATACAGGGCTATTCAAATTCGTTTCTGTACAAGGGGATATCGTAAACGATAAGAGATAGAGTGTCCGTTAAATCGTGGCAAAGTTGCGTATTTTGAAGACCTATTCAATGATGTGAAGAAATCGAATTCAGCTCTTTTGGTTCTGGAGATATACAGGAAAAACAAAAAAATCCCAAAGTATTTTTTTGCCTGTATCTTCTTTATTCGCAGACATATTGAAAATCTGTCCACATTTTGCTGTTGGCACTTGATGTGGGCTATCAGAATATGTTCATGAATCTTTCATACAGGGTGTCATCTGACTTGGGCCACCCCTATCTTTGAATTTTTGAATACGGACCTGTATTTTTTGTTGTAGTTTTTGGATCGTCGACGTTCACTTCATACTGAGAAATTAAATTTAATTTTATATTTCGGGAAGTTTCGGTAATATTTTATTATAATTGGGTGAATTATTCCCTTTTAAATTACGGCCCTGGAAATTGGCTGACTGAGTTAAATAAAAACACAATAGCAACTTTCACGTCTCCCCATGTACCATAGTGTTTTTAGAGAGTATTTTTTTCATTTTTAGGTATCAATTCATATTTCTTCACATTTTCAATGCTTTTTGAGCGTTTTCTACAATGAACTTCGAATAGCAAAACCTTTTATGATTATCTGAAACATATCTACAACAAAAATGAACAACAAATGAAGTAATTTATATACACAAAAAAATTAATGGCGCAATAAATGTTCGAATTGGAGTACTTCCATTTCGAGACATTTTTGAACTCGTTTTTTCATATTATTTATTGCCCTTAATACACTTCTTTGCTGCATTATTGCGAAAGCATTCAAAATCCTCAATCTCAAGTCTTCCATATTTTCTATCTCTCCGCCAGCGTAAATCCTATTTTTCAATGTCCCCCATAGAAAATAGTCTAAAATAGTAAGATCTGGTGATCTTGCAGGCCATCTTATTGGCCCATTATTTGTTATCCATCTGTTGTTGAATGTGGTATTCAGAAACTGATTAACCTCTCTTGTACAATGAGGACGAGCTCCATCATGTTGAAACCAGATTCCATTCAACCTACCTATTGGAATATCTTCATGTATTCAGTGAAGGTGGTCCCTAAGAATTGCAAATAACGTTCGCCATTCAATGTCTCCTGGAAAATAAATGGCTCAAGAATTTTATTATAAAAAATTCCTGCCCATACATTAAATCCAAATCGCACTTGAGGACGAACTTCTCTGAAATTATTTTCATTGGTCTGAGACCAGACATGTTCATTATTCCTATTGAATACTACCGCAATTCGTGAAACGACTCTCATCGGTCCAAATGATGTTATTCAAAAATCCCATCTCTTACGATGTGTCAACGCAACCAGTTACAGAAATGTCTTCTTCTTTCGGGATCTCCTGGATGTAATTCATGAACCGTTTTAATTTTGTAACATTTAAAATTATGCTTCCTGAGAGTGCGCCAAACTGTCGTTTGTGGCAAATTCAATTCATCTGCAATTTGTACCGATGATTTCGATGAATTTTCAATAATAAAAAATTCAGTGATATTACTGAGAGTTTATTAAAATTAAAAAAAATACTTTTCAACAATACTTTCCTCTATTTCGGCTGGAGTTCTGTTACCATAACTTTTGCCAGGCTTATTGAATAATCCAAATTCGCTGAGGTTTTTGTCTAATTTCTGGAACAAAGTTTCATGCGGTTGACGCCTTTCAGGATAAATTTCCATATACCGTTGGGCTGTAGCATAACTGTTTCTATGGTTTTCATAATAAATTTTCACCATGTACCGTTTTTCTTCAGCGGAAAACATCATTTTTACACCAATAAACTCAAAGATATACAACAAATATGACAAATGTCAAAATATTATCGACAATTGTTCTCATAGTCTACTGAGATTTCATCGGTATTAAACATGGTAACTGAAGACATTAGCAACTTATAGGTAAGTATTATAGTAACTAGCGAAAATGTGGTGTTATGATCTTTCTATCTCCAAGAATCACTTATGGTGCAAGAAAATGTGGAAGACTTGAGATTGAGGATTTTGAATGCTTTCGCAACAATGCAGCAAGGAAATGTATTAGTGACAATAAATAATATGAAAAACGCAAAAATGTCTCGAAATGGAAGGACTCCAATTCGAACATTTATTGCGCCATTAGTTTTTGTGTATTTAAATTACTTCATTTCAATTTTTATTACAATTAAAAAATGTTGGATGTAATTATTGCTATAATTCCTTTTTCAGCTTATCAAAAAAATTTTTTTTTTTATTACAATTATAGTGTTCGTTTCGGATGTAATTATTGCTATAATTCCTTTTTCAGCTTATCAAAATACATATGTATAATCTATTTTTGTTGTAGATATGTTTCAGATAATCATAAAAGGTTTTGCTATTCGAAGTTCATTGTAGAAAACGCTCAAAGAGCATTGAAAATGTGAAAAATATGAATTGGTACCTAAAAATGAAAAAAATACTCTCTAAAAACACTATGGTACATGGGGAGACGTGAAAGTTGCTATTGTGTTTTTATTTAACTCAGTCAACCAATTTCCAGGGCCGTAATTTAAAAGGGAATAATTCACCCAATTATAATAAAATATTACCGAAACTTCCCGAAATATAAAATTAAATTTAATTTCTCAGTATGAAGTGAACGTCGACGATCCAAAAACTACGACAAAAAATACAGGTCCGTATTTAAAAATTCAAAGATGGGGGTGGCCCAAGTCAGATGACACCCTGTATAAAAGATTCATGAACACATTCTGATAGCCCACATCAAGTGCCAATAGCGAAATGTGGACAGATTTTCAATATGTCTGCGAATAAAGAAGATAAAGGCAAAAAAATAATTTGGGATTTTTTTGGTTTCTCCTGTATATCTCCAGAACCAAAAGAGCTAAATTCGATTTTTTCACATCATTGAGTAGGTCTCTAAAATACGCAACTTTGCCACAATTTAACCGACACTCTATCTCTCATCGTTTACGAGATCCCCATGTACAGAAACGAATTTGAATAGCCCTGTATATATATATGTATATATATACCGGGTGATTCTCTAAGGTGGCTCACCCCTATACCTTTTTAATTATTGAAGATAAAAAAACGAAATTTGGGGGTTTAATTTACATTTATTGACATATTTACTTGCTTTGCCATACTTCCGGTTTGACTGGAAATGACCCCAACTTTCGATTTTCAAATGGGACATCTTATATATTTTTACTTATTTCGATCGAGAATGACATTCTAAATCCAACAACACCTCACTTGTCAATATTTGACAAATAAAGTCATTTTTATTCCGACTTCTATTTTTCAATCTAGAATGCCATGAATCGAGTGAATCGTTTCATTCTTGATCAAGTAACATGAAAGAAATACGACTTCGGGCTTATGACTCCTCGTCTTTAAAATAAGTTAAAAAAAAATGAATTTTTCCAGTTAACTTGATTTTTTCAAATGGAAAGGGGTTGGCGATCATACGATTGAATGGAATAGGACAAAAATCTTGATGAAAGAACCATATCAAGAGAGGAGAAAATTGAAAGAAACGGCCTGTATTCTTCTTTCCAATAACAACTGCTTTTCAACAAATTCTGTTGAAATGGATCATAGATGGTTACCTCTACTCAGAGAGGAAGTGAGATATGGTAGAATGCTAATAAACTGATCTGAACGACACCCCATATATCAAATGAGCAATACGTCACTCTCAAACATTTTTGGCAGATTTCAATTGACATCCGTCAGTTGAAAAAGCGAAAGAGACTCTGCATTGGAGGCAACTTCGATGGTATACACTGTTACATTTGGTACAAACATAATGAATGAAAGGTTTCGACTTACAACATTTGAAGGAAGTAAAAGACATATCAGATAGATGATATGACTCCGCCGTTGGTGCTAGAGTTTTCCGTACTTGTTGAGTACGTGTTTATATTCACTTGTAGCACTGTGCCTGCACTTGCACCTGTTGAATTCAAGTTGTTTTTAAGACGTAGTACTATTGCACCAAACTTGACCAAATCTCAATTGTCATAGGTTCCTGGCCTGGAATGAAGATCACCTTGTTTGTGGAGCAATTTCCATTTGGAACACCTGGGTATTGTTTTTGTATTTGCCCGTTTTTTGCTTTGGAATGTTTTGTCTTTTTACTGATTTCTGAATTGCGATTATTTCAGAATTTGTAATTATAGTTGCAGTTGCATGTACAGTACAGTTCACAATTTTTTGATAGTGTGATTATGTCGATGAGTCTCTAAGCTTCCTTTTGGTGTAAAATTAAGCTTTTTAACTTCACTTTTACCACTGTAAATTCACTCATTAGGAGGAGCACATTTGGAGAGCACACACTTTACTAAAAATTATTAATTATGATCTAATAGACCATCAGTTAACTTTAAATAAGCATGCCAAATATACCATCAGAAATATATGTAAGAAAATGTATTTTTTCTCCAGAATCGCAAAATCTCTATCAACTTTTGCTAGATTAACATGTTACAATTGCATAATAAGACCTCACTTTGACTACTGTGCTACACCAAAATCAAATGGGACAATTGCAGAAATTACAAAATAGAGGAATGAGAATTATTTTAAGATGTAACCCTATTGAATTTATGTTGAATACCCTACAATGGCAGCCAGTACAAAATAGACTATATTACTTGAGCATGATTTTTATTTTCAAAATTACAAGTGGGATACAACCAACCTATCTTAGCAGATATTTAGTCAAAAATAGTGATCTTCATTCATACAATACAAGAATATGTAATACATTTTATATATCCCGAACCAACTACAAGAGTGGAATGAATTCATTGTTCTTTAAAGGCCTAGATAGCTTTAATAAGATACCTGATGAGATCAAAAATGTAAGTTCCTTAAAAGTATTCAAAAAGTTATTACTAGATTATATAAAATCATAATACATGATTGATGTATTGTGAAAAAAAAAAATATATATATATTTATTTATATAAATTATTTATATGTTTACGCTTAACTATATGTTTATGTTTATAACTATCTATATATTTATGTTTATAACTATATATTGTATATTAGGATTCCTAAAATAAAGTCTACTACTACTACTACAAACGCTGGGAGTGCGAGTGAGTGAGCTCATTCAAAGTAATTCAAACAAAGTGATTCAGATTAGAAACAAGTATAGTGACGTGCGGGGTATTTTAGTACGGAATTTCAATTGATTTGACATCTGCCAAGCAATGCTCCCCTTTAGATTCAGATAGTACATGGGTAGAGGAGTCTTAAAAGCCAGGGACACAAATTTTCCTGGCCCTCTAGCGGTGTTGATGACGTAATCAATTGTGCCCAAGCGAGATAAAGGCTATAGTAGTGCAGAGGCGAGTAATATTCTTTTTTTGCGAGGAATGTAAATCATCTTTTAAAAAAGTACCCCATCTCCTAACCAAATTATCAGTATTGGAAAATGATATAAGTCTTCTGAAACAAGAAGTCAAGGATACGAAGAAGAAACATTGTGAGGAACTTAGTTTGCTGAAACGGGAATTGAATGATTTGAAATCCACAAATTATTAAAACAATTAAAGGAGATTTAGAAGATTTTGAGAACGGGGGCAGATATAGTCCCCGAAACGTCAAACAAAAGCTATATGAAGAAGTATCTTTTAAATTTTTTATAAAATTTTTTTGATAGGCAAATTCAGGAAACAACAAGTTATTGACAAATCGAATCATTTTCCTATAGGAAATATAATTTGGTGAACGCAATTACTTATCGGGGTGAACTGATTAGTTTGCCCTTTCTACACTTGTATAGATTTTCCTGATTATATTTTCATTTTCAGACTGTGGAAGGTTACCCAAAAAACATGTCAAGAAACATTGTTCCTCCACATTAAATAATACGTATTCGGTATACTTATGCACTAAGTCCTGTTATTCTAGTTATCCGTGACAAACAATTGAATCTGTTGCTAGGACTACCTAACCAAATAGGCTAATGAATATGCTGTCACTTTTGAAAATGTATTTGTTGCGTCGTTTATAATTTGATATGGAAAATTATACTAGAAACGAGAAAATTGACATGTTGCTAATTCACGGAGAAGCAAAAAAGAATGCAACTGATGCAAAACAAATTCATGCTCATAGATTCCCTCATCGTCGCCATCCCACTCTGCCTTATTTTCCAAAACTGGAAAGGAAAATGTTAAATGAACCAAAATACCAATAACTTTATCGTCAGTGAAGAAAAGGAAGTGGACGTGTTGGCCTATGTTGAAGTGAATTGTACGGCATCAATTCGCCAAATTGTTTCTGAGTATTATATAAGTTATTTGGCCGTTTGGCTATAATTATCGATCATTCAAGTACCAACTACACCAATATCTTTACGATAACAACCACAACCGAAGATCAACTTATTGCAACTGGTTTTCGACTAAATACAGAGAAGATGTACGTTTTCCATTTAAAATTATTTATTCAGATGAAACTCGATTCACCAACTTGGGTCTGTTCAATCGGAATAATAAAAGGTACTGGTGTCAATCACATTTCCTTGGTTTCAATTGCTGGATGGGTATTATTGGAAAAAAAACTTTTGGGGCCAATAATTTTTGACGGATAACTTACTGCGGGAAGATATCTACAGTTCTTTGGAAATCAAATTAATGATTTCATTTAAGATTTGCCACTGGTTAACCAAGTTGATATCTATTTTCAACAAGATGGAGCACCACCTCACAATTCCCAAGAGAACATCTGAATGACACCTTCCCAGAAAAGGGTTTTGGCACTTATAAACCTAGTCAGTGGCTTGCGAGCTACATTCTTAAGTTGTCATATTTTTTCATAATGTATTATTTCTTTTTCATATTCTAGATCACCAGATCTCACTCGGCTAGATTTTTCCCTCTGGGGAATAAAAATGACATTATTTGTCAAATATTGACAAGTGAGGTATTGTTGGATTCAGAATGTCATTCACGATCGAAATAAGTGGAAATATATAGGATGTCTCATTTAAATATCGGGCCATTCGGATTTTCCTGAATATTATTGTGATACTGAAAAGATTCGGAATAATAGAAGGTACTGGTCTCAAACAGATTTACTTCTGATGCAAGAAGGGAATTTTCAAAAGCAATTTGGTTCCAATTGCTGGATGGGTATTATCGGAGGAAAACTTTTGGGACAATAATTTTCGACGGATAACTTACGGCGGAAAGATATCTACAGTTCCTTAGGAATCAAATTAATGATATCA
The DNA here is from genome assembly GCA_018342105.1 of Gonioctena quinquepunctata. Classification (NCBI taxonomy): domain Eukaryota; kingdom Metazoa; phylum Arthropoda; class Insecta; order Coleoptera; family Chrysomelidae; genus Gonioctena; species Gonioctena quinquepunctata. The sequence goes on from JAFIRS010003504.1 coordinate 129,527, forward strand.
TTGAAGATTTGCCACTGGTAAACCAAGTTGATATCTATTTTCAACAAGATGGAGCGCTACCTCACAATTCTCAAGTCGTAAGAAAACATCTGAATGACACCTTCCCAGAAAAGAGGATTGGCACTTATGGATCTAGTCAGTGGCCTGCGAGGTACATTCTTGAGTTGTCATAATTTTCATAATGTATTATTTCTTTTTCATATTCTAGATCACCAGATCTTACTACGCTAGATTGTTTCCTTCGGGGAACAATAAAAAATCTGGTGTATAACATAGCACCAGCTACTCGTAAAGAACTAAAGTATAAAGTGAGGATGGCATTCCAGAAAATCACTGCGGAGGAGCTAATCAATGTGGTGCGTGCAATAATTGAAAAAGTTGAGCTTTGCCGTGACCAAGGAGGAGGTCATTTTCAAAATTAAAAACCTCATTGGACTAATTTGCGACTTCTAAATAATTCTTGGAATGACTGTGAAGTCATAAGCCTCAAAGTTGTATTTTTCCCATGTTACTTGATCAAGAATGGAGCGATGTACATGATCCATGGCATTCTAGTTCGAAAAATAGAAATTGGAATGAAAATGACTTCATTTGTCGAATATTGACAAGTGAGGTACTGTTGGATTCGTTCTCGATCATAATAAGTGAAAATATATAGAATGTCTCATTTAAAAATCGAAAGTTGGGGCTATTTCCGGTCAAACCGGGAGTACGGCAAAATAAGTAAATATGTCAAAAGATGTTAATTGAACTATTATACACATCCTCCAAGTTTCGTTTTTCTATCTTCAATAATAAAAAGTTAGAGGGTGAGCC